>JAMPIV010012851.1:20000-312500 GCA_024509875.1 Oreohelix idahoensis | reverse complement strand
ATAAATTAAAAATTTTTCTATCTGAAAGGAACACAGATAGAGAATCTTTGAGACTATTCCATCGCACGAAGCAAAGATGCATTATAATAAACATGTAGAAAAGTAAAATGCACAGTTAAGAAGGCTAAAAAAAAAATGAACAGAAGCATGCTCCAAACAATATCTCAGACATAATGGAAATAAAGCATTGACATTGGCAGTAATCGATCTGGCAAAAGTAGGAGGACGAATCGAAAACAAGTGGTAGATGGAATGAAAACAACCACTGAAGAAAAACAAAAAGAGCAGGAAATTAGCAGTTCCTTTTTCACTGTGAAAAAAAGTAGGAAAAGTCACAGAACTGGACAGAACCTCAGTGCTATTTGACGAGTTAAGAGAAGGTCTAAATAATCAGTATTTGATTCTACGAGGAAGATTTCACATGCGAAAGTTACAGCGAAGCTTGGAGATACTGAAGCCGAGAAATTACCCAGAGCCTGGCAAGATCCATTACGAAATTTGTCTCCTTCTGGGAGAGAAGCAGTCTTCGAGCTAATTATTATGGCACGGATAAAAGGAAAACGTCCTGGACGAACACAAACATTGTCACCTTATTTACATAAGGACTTATCCACAGATGAATCCAAAAAGCTATCGGAGACCTATAACGCCTGCGTGAATACTGCCTAACATGGACACTCATTTGTAAGCTGTTGTTCCGTTGCTGAGTGAGGTCTGAATGAGATTAGAATGAGGTGTGAATGATATTAAATTAAGTTATGATTACGATGTTTTGAGATTAGAGTAAGTTTGAAGTGAATTATATGTGAGGCTAGAGTGAAGTATTCTTTAGATTAGAGTAAGATTAGGGTGATTATTAATACAGTTAGACTGAGGAATGATTGAGGTTGCAGCATGGTCTGAGCGTGGTTATAATTATTTCTGGTTAATTATATTGGAAGTTATAATGAGATCCCAGAGATATGTTAGTGAGGTTTGAATGAGATTTGAGTGAAGTTTGAAGAAGGCTTTAGTGAAGTCGACAACCTTTTGACCAGTTCTCCTGTCTTTCTTTTATATTGCAGCTTTCCGATTTACGTATCATCTTCAACAGCAGAGAGAACGAGCCAGATCTACCACTAGAAAGCAACATTCGCCCAGTCATGCAACTCAATCATAGGGTAGTCAGGACGAACATCAATTCACATAGAAGGGTAAATCGAGCTTGCGTAACATTTCATGTCCTAAATAAACTTTACACATTCTGTCTCAGAACACTAGGTCATTAAAATAGTAATACAGTATTTAAATATGTGTTAACCTTATTAGTGACCGCCATCTGGACCGTGGTGCACATAATTTGCTCATCATCATCGTCCTCGTCGCCATCATCATTATTATTATTATACACATCGTCATCATCATCATCATTATCATCAACATCATTATTCGTCGTTTCCCGTTTTGTTCCTTGCGAAGCATGGAAACTCCACTGCAGGTGACCACTTGCAAGAAGCTGAACTAAAGCATTCACATGATATTTCAGCAGTGTTTTCTGTATTAATTAGTTTTAATGATGAAGTTGCCATCCCCGTATACAATCTCATAAAACTAGCCTCATACGATGTGCCAACAAATAGACCTCAGGCTGTCACGTAAGAGGTGACTGGTATGAGGTTGCGTATGAGGGCCGACAACCTCGACATATAAAACAAGGTGCTACAGAAACTACCATTACAAGACCCCATAAATGTTTCAATGCAGATTTTGTGTATGAGGCTCAGCAGCAGTGGAGGCTGTATGCTCTGTATGAAGCGAAATGGAGAATGATGATAACTTCTGGGTTACTAAGTGGTAATTTGAGTTAGGGAAGGCAAAGACGGTGAGGAAGGAGATTGGTCACCCCACCCATGAAACTGAAACCTAGTTTAGGTGAAGTCTCTAACACGTCACTACCCTACGGTAGTACCTATTATGGCGGCTACCTTTACCTTTCATATAACTCTGCATCATGTAAATCTTGAGGATGTAACTCTTCAATTTTTTTTTATTTTTTTTTCCTAACCATCGGCATTCGAGCTTTCCAGCCCTTTTGGCCCAATGACATGTCATTGCGAGGCTGGGGAGACAGTGGACTTTCCTTCCAACCCGGTCAGGAGCTTCGCTCCTTCCCATCCACAGAGGGTTTATCTGCAGGAGCCGTTCAGGTTATTCAGTCAAATTCCCGGTCGATGACACTCTTTCAAATGTCGACGCCCGGGCTTGAACCTTGAAAACCTGGTCGCTAGCGCAACGTCTTAACCATTACACCAGCGCGGCTCCCAAACTCTTCAATAAAGAAGTCTCTAGAATACAGCTTTTGTAAATAGTGGTGCTTACAATCAAAAGTCCACATTTGAAATGTTACCGTGAGCTGAATTTTCGTTCTTGAACCAACTGTACCCAAGTGGCCGCTGTGAGCTCATCTTGTTGTAGCCTGTCTGTAATATTGTCTACCCATCTGCCGCTTGGTCTTTCCTGTGCCTTAAAACCAGATCTACCATAGGTGTACGCTCATGCCGGTAACTGATGGTGCGCCATTCTCGTGAGGTGGTTAAACAACTTTATTTCCCGCCACCCTACGCATTTGGTGCAGGACATTGTTTCTATAACTTCTCTGATGTCATTATTTCTTATTCGGGCTCTCCGGATAACATTAATCTTCTTCTTCTTCCGTCCTTTGCCACCGACCGTCAAAGCAGTCAGTGGCCATTACGCCTAGTGGCGTCTTAGGGCAACAGCAGATAGGTTTTCTTTGCCATTGTTTCCCATCACGCCTATTGGCGTCTTTAGGGCAACGGCAAATCAATCCATTTGCTGTTGTTTCCGTAATCGAAGTGACTGGCAAACGGGTGATCAGCCCGTTGGTGGATAACATTAATGGCTTGTCTTAAATATTTGAGCTAGCGTGATACGATTTTCCTTTCCTGTGCTGTGGTCTGCGACCAAGTTTAACGCTAATAGCAGAGTTATGAAGACCATACTGTTAATCAATTGTCGTTTAGTTTTCATACTGATATTCTGATGTTTGAGAAGTGGTGACAGTTGATAAGTCATTGAACTTGCTCTTTTTTATATCTTGTTTCAATTTCTCTCTCAGGTCTTCCTTTTTTCTGCAAAAATGTTTCCTATATATTTGAACTCAACAGCTGGCCATTGTTGACCGATTGTGTGTGTAGGCAGATTGTGTGGAACGAGGACAATTTCGACATTTCATTCTCTGTTACTCTCCAGCATTTCGCACTATAAAGAAGCACAGAAAGTACAGCTCTCATATAATCTTAATTTGATGTTTGTGCTGTACTGAAAGGACTTCCAGATGTTGTTTAGACTAGCAAATGGATGTTTTCGCTTTATTCATTCTGTTGTTGATGTCTTTGCTTGTTCCGCCGTCTGGTGTTACAATACATCCTCGGTATGTAAATGTGTCTGTCTGTTCCTGCTTTTGGTTCCTTATTTTTATGGGCTCAGGATTGCCCACATTGAATATCATGACCTCTGTCTTCTTTAGATTGATGTTCAGACCCACCTGTTGGCTGTACTTATTGTGTCTATCCGTTTTTTCCTGGATGTGTTGATATGAATGTGCTAGTAGTGCAATGTCGTCTGTACATTCCAGTTACCTGTCTTCACCTCAAAAGTTAAATTGCTCTGCCCAACACTACGTGTAAAGTTGTTGCAGTCTGCAAGGTCACCAATTTGACAATTATTCCTTTATTCCACTCAATTGGTGTTGTCACTGTTTTACAGACTCGTGCAAATAATTGTTCTAATAGTTCTGCTGCTAGTTCATGTTTGTCTTAAATAATTCAGAATTTAAACTGTCGTGACCAGGGGCTTTTTCATTCTTTAACCTTTTGATGGCTGTGATAATTTCTTCCCTTCGTGGAATGACTTCGACATTCGTTTTATATAAATTAGTTGAATAGGAGCAAAGAAATTGCTATTTAAAAATAGGAAGTGAGTCTTCAATAACTCTGTAAACAAACTATCATTCATCAACTTATAAACCTAATAATTTTTTCTCCTCAGTCGAAACTATGCACTATGGAAAGAGAGATGTTCTATCAAGGTATGACGTCATCTCAGACTTATCTTTATTCACATCAGTAACTCTTATTATTCTCATCATTTGTTTGTGTTCGATAAATAATTTAGTTTTGTGTGTGTGTGCGTGTGTGCGTGCGTGCGTGCGTGTGTGTGTGTGTGTGTGGAGACGAAAAATAACCAACAATAATTACGTGGCATATCAGATAGTTGGAAAGAAGATAAGGCGGGGTAGAAACAGTGTGGGGGGCGGGAGGGGTGTAAGTTTTATATTTTAAAACTAGTGGTTCTTGTTCTTCTTTCGTCTTTCACCTAGTAGTTAAATAAGACATATCATTGTTATTAAGTCAAGAGTTTCTAACATCTTGACCATATAATAGAAGAAGATGGCGAATGGGAAACAGAAATCAAGAAGAAAGTAGGACTGGTAAAAATTACATTCAACAACATGAGACACATAATAGCAGTCAAACTAATAAATCCCTTATTAATAATGAAAGCCAATATGTGTTATATATAATCTTCATTACAGAGTGACGTAGAAACATGAACAATGATCAAGCAGCTGGAAGTAAAAATTGTGGTCTTCGAAATTTGTATGATGTAGCAGGCCGTGGCGCATCTGGTGAGAAGAGAAAAAAACAAAATGTCCTTGAAAACTTAGCAATGAAAAGACAGTTAATGAAAGAGACCAAATTTAGATACAACATAATGAGGTCATATGAAAAACAGATCACAATTTGCTAAAAACCTTAACGGAAGGATATATTTAAAAGTCTTTCAGCGTGTATCTGTGACGTTCAATGTGATCTTGGTATTAGTTAATATCGGCCAAGCGAATCTAGGGTAATAATGGTTCAACTGTTAAATGGTAACGAACACAGAAACGTGTGAAATAATTGTAGATCACTCCTGTTGACGATTCTTGACAATGTATTTACATGTCCCACAACATATGGCTCCATATGATAATCATATGATACTCTTGTTCATCCAGGCCAACCACAAGGGGCCATCAAAGTTCATGCCTAAAACTATGGCAGTAATGGTGCTTTCGTCACCTATCGTACCGTCTGTCTGGTACAAGTCCGCGATATAATTATATGGTACTCAAGCGTACATTATCGACACGATACTTCCCTGGTTAGTAAATGAATCTCTGTCATACATATGCGTAAACACTTCCCTAGTATGCAGACACACTGGCGGACATAAGAACATCAGCAGGGACACACATGAAACGCAGCCATTCCGGCTCGATACACTTCCAAAAGTCAACTGTTGTTACACTGCACTCGCGTCTACGTAATTAATTTTATTTGACGTCATTTCAATCTAGCGACCTTCTTGTTGAGCACCGCGATGGTTCAAAATGATTAACACGTCGCGGTGCGCAAAAAGAGGCGCAACAGTACCATCAAGACAAGAATGAGGATGTTACAGATCCAATGAAGCTGACTTCGACGCAAACATGAGAACTGATCTGATCTGCTTAGTGTATTAGTTGTCTTCAACTTGATTAATACCATTAGTGTCGCGTCTACCATTGCCTTGTTATTACATGATTTCATATTTCAAGAAAAATAGCTGAACGATATCTTACGTCCGTACAATTAACAGAATCAGGAATACCGAGAGCTTCAAAATGGAAATGAAGAGACTGAAGATCAACGTCGTGGTATTGTGCAAGACCAGGTGGCCTGGATTAGAAATACAAATATCAGAGGAAATATTATAAATTCTGTAGGAAAAACAAATTCACAATATGTAAGGTAAAGAAAGATGAAATTCTATCAAAGGATATTGACCATTTTTACAGAGTTCTACTTGTTAGGGTAACAGGCAGATCTAATATGTCAACTTCATTCAAACATATGTACCAATAGCAGACCATACATACGAAGAAACAGTTAAGTTGTGTAGTGCCTGGATGCTGCCAACAATAATAATAATAGTAAATAAACAATGTAAATAATTATAATCAGACACGACAATCGTACTGGTAGACTTCACTGATAAAGTAAGCAATTGGCAAGACAGATATATAGTAAAAGATTGAGCTTACGAGACTGTACTTTTGGTAGAGACAGCTTGGTGGACTGGACAAAGAGTCAAAATTCATTAACTGGAAACCTATTTCGGACAACACTCAAGACGTGCACGAAGATGGAGGGGCCGTGGTGAGGCGCCAAGAATTCACATTTTACTGTATTCCGATTAATAAGAGAAACAATCATCATTGTAGTGGTTTTGATGGTATTGTATGATGGTGATATTACTAAGTGTGATGTATGAGGTCAGCTGTGAAGGCTCCTGAGATAAAATGTAGCTGTGAATTTTCAGAAGGCCTTTCTTGCTACCACTACGACCTCACACCTATCTTTTTTTCTAATGAATGTGGCTACGTTAAAATCTAGGGTACTGAATGTAATGTGTTGTATTGACATATACAAACATACACACACAGATATTAAATAATATAATATTATCAATAAAATTTAGAACACAATGAACTAAATTCAGCTGGTGAAATTTTAGAAAGTAAATCTTTTTTAAATTTATTTGTTCTGACCCAAGGTTTTATTTTGGCCAGAACATATGAAAGATTTTGGAATTTATGAGTGAATGGCATGAATAAATGGCATGATAAATAAAAGGTGTGTACGTATACAATTTTCACGATTAGTTAATATTTCTACAGTTCATAATTTTATTTTCCCTGGGAGAACGATGAATAGATGTGCTGTTGGGGTGGCTTCATCCCTCCCTGTCTATGCCTACCAAACATTGTCCATTAATGATGGAAGGAAATGGGATGTTTTAGTAGTAATTCACTTTGGGTGCTATGTCTATGAAGTTGGTGTAAATCCAGCAGACCAGCCTGCTTACGTAACTTTGAAAGAGTAGTTCTGGTGCTGGAATCTGGTGGCCCCACCTCTCCGTGCTTGGGGGGCAATATATCGGGTGGCCCCACCTCTCCGTGCTTGGGGGCAATACAAGGCTGTTCTGCCGAGATGCGACACTGCACGGGTCCTCACTGTCAATTATTTACCCAGCATTTGACACCACCTTTTGGTGTCAACATAAAAAACTCACAGCTCAGATTATGAATAAAGAACACAGAAATGCTAGCAAAACTCAGCTGAGCTGCTGGCTATAGTATGGCGTCCCTGAACTTATTTCAATTTACTTCATTGGAAATCACCACACTTAAAATTTACTGTGTCTATCACTGGACAACTATTGAGGAATGGCAAAAAAGCGCGTCTGAGCGCTGATAATATGATTGTCTGTGGCCAATCAATGCCTTGTGTTTTTTTCAAATTCAAATTTCCTACACTAAAGTCATTTCAGTCATGCTTCAGTCAAGTATGGATTTTTATCTGTTAGTCCGTCCGTCTCTACTTGCGTTTTCACAAAAACGTACTTGGTTTTTGAACCAACCTATCCGTCCCCTCTACAAATTTTTGTCTTTAAAGTTATTTTTAGCCACAGCTCCCACCAATGTCCCTCTCTTTCATTCTAACTAGATTTGAACACTTGAGTCTCAAGGTCGCGGTTTTTTTGTGCAAATTAGTGACATGTTTGATTCAATGCAGTCTTTCGCTGATGTGAACAACACAGTCTTTTGTCAATGTCTTCATTATTATCTATCCGTCTGTATAAATAAAAGCATATTATTTCACTGCTCAAAATGGGCCATCCGGCCAGCTAATTTTTATATTCCTAACATCATTATTAAGAAAAAGTTACTTTTCAAGGTTAGTTGTTTTTTTTCGAAATATTTTCTAGAATCTTCTGTGAAACGTTTGCCGCTGCATTCAAATAAAGGACAAAATATCGCAAAAAACGTCCAAAAAATGACTGTTGCGTATAATACTATGGTCCCTTTTGTCGATTTCGTTACCTTGTGTCAACTTGGGGACGTGACTTTTCCTCCGTTCCTTCTCCCCCCCCCCCCCCAATTGCATCTTTTTAGCCTTGCTAGTTTCACGCAATTTTTCAGTCATATTTTTTTCCTTTTTGATCCGCCGTTCTCATCCCGTTCAAATGGTAACCGTTCTAGCAATTTAATTTCCATGGCGGGTGATGACCCGCGGCGTGGGCGATCATGCCTTCTAGTAACTTACGCATTCTTTTTATCCCTACATTTTATCCTTTGGAGATATTTTTACGTTGTATCACTGTTAATTTTATGACACATCTCCCCACTTGAAAACATGCCTACGGCAAGTTCTAAAACCAGTGATACACATAGATAAAATCTCTCCTCACGCCTGCCATTACTCTAATTTTGATCACAGGGGTGCCGACTGAGGAAATCTGCACCGACATTCAATTTGCCTGGGATATATTGGATACTAAACTGATAAGGTTGAAGCAATAAAGACCACCTCAGCAATATTGCGTTTTCATGCTTAGCCTGAGATAAGAATACGAGAGGCTGATGATCCGTCTCGACCACAAAAGTCCTACCATACAGATAGATTTGAAACTTCTTTATTGCCCAGATTAACGCTAAACATTCTTTTTCGCTTGTGGAGTATCCTTGTTCCGCCTTATTCAATTTGCGGCTTGCATAAGCGACTGGTTTCAGTTCCCCATCAGGTGAAGATGATCTTTGCAACAAAGCCCTCCGAGTCCTACATTACTTGCATCGGTTCTTAAGACAAAGTCCTGTGTCAAATCAGGCAGTTTGAGAATAGGCTTGCTAGTGAGTTTTTCCTTTAACTCTTGGAACGCTAGTTCACATTGTGCAGTCCAAATAATTTTATCTGGAAGTCCCTTGCGAGTCAGATCAGTCAGAGGAGCACAAATAGAGTTAAAATCTTTGATATATTTTTGATAAAATCCGCATAACGACACGAATGATCGCACGTCCTTTTTTGTTTGTGGTCTAGGTGCTCTCTGCAGTTTTTCCAAGTTCTTAGGATCAGGGGTCATGTTACCCTGATATACAGTGTGCCCCAAGAATTCCAACTCTTTGCATCCAATACAACATTTTGTTGGCCTAGCAGTTAAGTTCGCCTCCCTAAGCCTATTAAATAACATTTCTAGAGCTTCAATGTGTTCTTCAAATGTCTCTGTGGCGACGAGAATATCATCCATGAAATTCGTGATACATGGGTTATTCAGGGGATCCAACAATTTGCGCATCATCCTTGAAAATACACTCGGAGCATTTTTCAGTCCGAATGGTAGCATATTGAATTCATAATGTCCATCCGAAGTGCTAAAAGCCAAATAAGGTCTCACTTCAGGCTTCACTGGAATCTGGTAATAGCCTTTACTAAGATCCACCTTTGAAAAGTATTTTGCCTTGTTCAATCTGGCAAATAACTGTTTTGTGTCTGGTAATGGATCCACTTGTCCTTCTGTGACAGCATTCAGTTTCCTGTAATCTATGCACAGTCGGTGTTCCCCAGACGGTTTTCTCAACAAGACGACACTGGAACTAAAGGGTGATTCACTGTGTGAAATGATCCCCTCCTTCAACAAATAATCTATTTCTTCCTTCAATGCCTTCTCCTTCGCGAACGGAATAGAATAGGCTCTCATACAGATTGGGTTTGAGTCTACCAGTTTCATGTCATACTGTAGCAAATTTGTATGGCCTGGTTTATCTGTTAATACATCTGTATGTTCCTCCAGAACCTGTTGAACTCTCTCCCTCTGATTTTTAGTCAGGTGCTTACTGACTTTTACCTGTGCTGCTGTTTCACAAGGATGTAATGGGTATTCATGTGAGGTGAGTGGTTCCTTTTGCATCTGAGTTGCAATAGCCAAGGTCAGTAAGGGGGTGCTTTCCTGGAGTGGTCTGTCCAGATACTTCTTTAATAAGTTTACATGATAAACTTTCTCCTTCCCCTTTTTGTCAATTTTATAGTTTGTTCTAGACACCTTCTCTAGAACCGTATATGGACCTTGCCAACCAATTTGTAATTTATTCTGGCTGCCGGGTAGTAGAAGAAGCACCTTCTCTCCCACAGCTAGTTCTCGGTCCTTTGCCTTCCTATTAAAATATGCTGCATGTTTCTTCCTGGCTTGTTTCAAATTATCATTTGCCAGTTTCCATCCAGCTTTCAGACGAGTGGTCAGTTCGTTCACGTATTGATAAGATGAGGTAACAGGTTCTTCCGCCTTCTCATCCGTCCAGGTCCTTAATAAAGCTTCTAATGGACCTTTTATTGGCCTCCCAAATAGCAGAGTTGCGGGAGCCATCCCGGTTGAACTATGTGGTACCTCCCGATACGCAAACAATGCGGCGGGCAGGAATTGATCCCACAGATCCGGTTTTTCGTGTGCCAGCTTTCTCAGGATAGAAATGAGAGTCCCGTTGAACCTCTCTACCTGGCCGTTCCCTTGTGGATGGTACGGACTACAATGAAAGTGTCTGGCTTGAAATAGTTTAAAAACTTCTTCCGTTAGTTTCCCCTTGAACTGAGATCCATTATCCGTCAAGATTTGATGCGGGAATCCTAATCGGGTGAATATTGTAAGTAGTGCCTCTGCTACATGTTTTGAATCAATTGATGGCAGGGCTACCGCCTCTCCCCACATAGAGCAAGTGTCCACCAGAGTAAGGATGTAACTGTTCCTCCTCTTGGTCCGAGTGAGAGGTCCCACAATATCCACTGCAACCCTCTCGAAAGGTGTTCCCACTATGGGCATTTCCCCTAGAGTTGCAGGAGCAGTCCAGTGCTTTGGAGCTACCCTTTGACATTCAGGGCAGGATTTGACATATCTTTTTATATCCTCCGTTATCCCTGGCCAGAAGTAATGACAAGCTATACGCTGTCCTGTGGCGCTGATCCCCATGTGACCACTGAAGGGAATCGCATGCCCGAGTTCCATCACTTTATCTCTATATGAGGTGGGAAGAACCAGCTGGTTGTGACCATTTGTTCCAGTTCCGGCCTTCCTGTATAATAGTTTGTTCTTCATAAAGTATTCCCCCTTGCTCGGAGGTGTGTGGCATTTGGGCAATTTTTTAAAACATGGCTTGAGTGTCCTATCCTCAGCCTGCGCCTTTCTCATCTCCTCTGGATGAGCATTTATAGGTTCACCTTCTTCCTCCTTCTTCTGTGACCTGGTCTGCACTGTCGCCATGATCACAGGTTTCTCGGGATTCCCCAAGAAGACGTATCTACACCCCAATATCAGAGGGTAGATTGGTTCATCTATCACTGCTGCTCTGATTTCTCCTTCCACATAGCGAGTTTTCACCGTTATCCTTGCGATGGGAAGTGTCATGAGTGGTATGTCCTTAGTCGCCCCTTGTATTTCCACTGTTTCTGTGGTATACTGACTTGGGTCCACTAGGCTAGACTTCACAACTGAATCATAATCCAAACCTGTATCATAAAGGCACCTTATGGTGACCCCATTACAAATAACATCCTCACAAACTGGGGGGTGATAAGGTTCCTGTTGTCCATTAGGATTAACCTTTAATCTTTGAGTCCCCGACTTCATTGCAGCAATGTTTGAAGGTTTCCTTCTACAAAATTCGGTGTTATGGTTATCTTTCTTGCACCATTTACACCATCTTTTTCCTTGGTTAAACGGTTTCCTTTCATTATTTTTTTGGTCATTGAACTGTGAGTTTCTGTCGCGATAGTCATTTCTTGGCCGCTCAAAGTTTGTCCTACCTCTATTACCCTGTTCTCTATTGTCAAATTTATTAAATGGCTGTGGAGCTTTAAAATTATCTATGTGCTTCTTTTTAGCACCACTTACCTCTGCCTGGGCTGCCTGATACCTCTCAGCGACATTTAAAACCTCTCCCAATTTCTCTGCACCTTGTTCCATGAGAAATTTTCTCATGTCTGGAGCCATGGACTCTCTCAATTGCTCAATCATGATCATTTCTTTAAGATCTTGGGTCTTCCCCAGAGCAGTCCATTTCTCCAAATAGGTTTCCAGTCTAGCAGAGAATTGGTGGTATGTCTCCCCAGACAACAGTTTGGCATTTCTAAATTTCTTACGATAAAATTCACCATTCTTCTCGTACCTTAATAACAGAGCCTGCTTTAACATGTCATAATTGTCTTGGTCTTCCCTGTTCATTTTAGCAAAGACTTCATAAGAAGTACCTCTCAGTCCTTGTGATAACTTTAAACTCCACCTCTCTCTCTCTAACCCATATGTAGTAGCTAATAACTCAAAACGTCCTAGGTACCCCTCTATGTCATCGTCTTTCTCAACAAAATGGTCTAAATGAAACCCCATAGCTGAGTTTGAGGCTCCCAGACTGGGCGTAGCATCTGAGGCAAAAGGGCTGGCACCATTTTCAGGCGCCTGGCCTTGTAATTCCAGCTCCCTTAGTCGTAATTCGTGCTCCCTTTGCAACCTTCTATCTTCTGCCTCCCTTTCGGCCTTTTTATCTTCTGCCTCCCTTTGCTGTCGTTTTTCTTCTGCCTCAATCTGCAGCCTCTTAATTTCTCTATCAGCCTCTAACCTCTTCTCTTCAGCCAACCTTTCAGACTCTATTTTTCTTTCAGCCTCTTTTTCTAATCTTCTTTCTTCCCGTTCAATATACTTATCACATTCAGCCGTTACGTATTGAATTAAAATCTGACCATCCATTCCCATCTCCTTTGCCGTCAGCACAGCAGCTGATCTAAATTTTGCCAGCTCCGCCATACTTTTTAAACAAATCTAGCAATAAGCAAAGTAAAATTTCCAACCACTAAAGTACTTATAATTACTCTAGACTAAAATAATTCTAATTAATTAATTAACTAACACTGGCTGTGAAGATTCACCAACTTCTAATTGCCCTTTTAATTTAAAGGGACACTTTTAATTTTAAGGGAATTTTACAATTTTGTTCCCCTAATTTTATTTCTCCCACCAGGAGATCCTTATATTACTGTTTATGCTAATTATCCCTGGACAAGACCCCAATATATGTAGTGGTTTTGATGGTATTGTATGATGGTGATATTACTAAGTGTGATGTATGAGGTCAGCTGTGAAGGCTCCTGAGATAAAATGTAGCTGTGAATTTTCAGAAGGCCTTTCTTGCTACCACTACGACCTCACACCTATCTTTTTTTCTAATGAATGTGGCTACGTTAAAATCTAGGGTACTGAATGTAATGTGTTGTATTGACATATACAAACACACACACACAGATATTAAATAATATAATATTATCAATAAAATTTAGAACACAATGAACTAAATTCAGCTGGTGAAATTTTAGAAAGTAAATCTTTTTTAAATTTATTTGTTCTGAACCAAGGTTTTATTTTGGCCAGAACATATGAAAGATTTTGGAATTTATGAGTGAATGGCATGAATAAATGGCATGATAAATAAAAGGTGTGTACGTATACAATTTTCACGATTAGTTAATATTTCTACAGTTCATAATTTTATTTTCCCTGGGAGAACGATGAATAGATGTGCTGTTGGGGTGGCTTCATCCCTCCCTGTCTATGCCTACCAAACATTGTCCATTAATGATGGAAGGAAATGGGATGTTTTAGTAGTAATTCACTTTGGGTGCTATGTCTATGAAGTTGGTGTAAATCCAGCAGACCAGCCTGCTTACGTAACTTTGAAAGAGTAGTTCTGGTGCTGGAATCTGGTGGCCCCACCTCTCCGTGCTTGGGGGCAATATATCGGGTGGCCCCACCTCTCCGTGCTTGGGGGCAATACAAGGCTGTTCTGCCGAGATGCGACACTGCACGGGTCCTCACTGTCAATTATTTACCCAGCATTTGACACCACCTTTTGGTGTCAACATAAAAAACTCACAGCTCAGATTATGAATAAAGAACACAGAAATGCTAGCAAAACTCAGCTGAGCTGCTGGCTATAGTATGGCGTCCCTGAACTTATTTCAATTTACTTCATTGGAAATCACCACACTTAAAATTTACTGTGTCTATCACTGGACAACTATTGAGGAATGGCAAAAAAGCGCGTCTGAGCGCTGATAATATGATTGTCTGTGGCCAATCAATGCCTTGTGTTTTTTTCAAATTCAAATTTCCTACACTAAAGTCATTTCAGTCATGCTTCAGTCAAGTATGGATTTTTATCTGTTAGTCCGTCCGTCTCTACTTGCGTTTTCACAAAAAACGTACTTGGTTTTTGAACCAACCTATCCGTCCCCTCTACAAATTTTGTCTTTAAAGTTATTTTTAGCCACAGCTCCCACCAATGTCCCTCTCTTTCATTCTAACTAGATTTGAACACTTGAGTCTCAAGGTCGCGGTTTTTGTGCAAATTAGTGACATGTTTGATTCAATGCAGTCTTTCGCTGATGTGAACAACACAGTCTTTTGTCAATGTCTTCATTATTATCTATCCGTCTGTATAAATAAAAGCATATTATTTCACTGCTCAAAATGGGCCATCCGGCCAGCTAATTTTTATATTCCTAACATCATTATTAAGAAAAAGTTACTTTTCAAGGTTAGTTGTTTTTTTTTTCGAAATATTTTCTAGAATCTTCTGTGAAACGTGTGCCGCTGCATTCAAATAAAGGACAAAATATCGCAAAAACGTCCAAAAAATGACTGTTGCGTATAATACTATGGTCCCTTTTGTCGATTTCGTTACCTTGTGTCAACTTGGGGACGTGACTTTTCCTCCGTTCCCCCCCCAATTGCATCTTTTTAGCCTTGCTAGTTTCACGCAATTTTTCAGTCATATTTTTTTCTTTTTGATCCGCCGTTCTCATCCCGTTCAAATGGTAACCGTTCTAGCAATTCAATTTCCATGGCGGGTGATGACCCGCGGCGTGGGCGATCATGCCTTCTAGTAACTTACGCATTCTTTTTATCCCTACATTTTATCCTTTGGAGATATTTTTACGTTGTATCACTGTTAATTTTATGACAATCATCATCATCATCATCATCATTATCATTATCATCATCATCATTATCATCATTATCATCATCATCAACATCATCACCATCATTATTAATTTCCTTTACGCTCCTCATGGAGCATGAAACAGCTACTACAGCTGGTCCCCTGTCATGTAGCCTACACCAGCAACCTCATGATCTTGTAGCTGTGGTTTCTGTGGCGATTTGGTTTACATGATGAGGCTGACAACCTCATGTACAACCTCACTTTAGTCGCCTTTTACGATATACCTTAGGGTGTAGTAGTCCTATTTTTTTCTTTTTCTCTTCAAAGACCCCTAGCAACTACGTGGGGCAATAAAAGATCTGGAATGCATTAATTGGGGCAACAACAAAGAGTGTCAGGAGCATACTGCTGCAGTAACTAGCGACTTGTTATTGGAAAACTCGGAGCTCGACTGAAGGAACTATGATCAATACCCAGTAACATAAAGCTAGATATAACTCTAAGATCAATATCCAGTAATGTAAAGTTAGATGTAACTGTAAGGTCAATACCCAGTAATATGAAACTAGGTATATGTGCGTAAGATCAATACCCAGTAACATAAAATTAGAAGTAGTAATAATATCAATACCCAGTAACATAAAATTAGATATAGCAATATTTTCAATATCCTTACTTACTTACTTAGTCGTTCCCCTTCTACCGTGAGGTGTAGAGGTTTGGAAGAGAGAGCGCCAGACTATCCTATCGGCTGTCTTCCTCCTGGCCTGGTTCCATTCTAGTCCTCGGTCCTTCAAAAATTGTCTAATGTTGTCCTCCCAGCGGACTCTGGGTCGTCCTGGGGTTCTGGATCCCTGGCTCTTTGTTTCCCATGCTTGTCGTGGTATCCGATCTTCTCCCATTCTGCAGACATGGCCAAACCATCTTAATTGGGACTGTTCTACTTGGGTCTGCAGGGGGTAGGATTTAAGGCCTTGACGTATCGTCTGGTTGCGTACCATGTCTCTTCTTGTTACTTCAACCACCTTCCTCAGATACCTCATTTCTGAGGTTTGTATCTGGCTTTTATGGGTTGTAGTCATTGCCCATGACTCGCATCCGTATGTCAAGACTGGGACATAGGTGGAGCGGTACACAGCCATCTTCGTTTTCTTACCAACCTCTCTCTTGCTGAGGAATCCTCGATTTATGGCCTGAAAAAGTCTCCCAGCTGCTGCTTTTCGAGTGGCCAACTCTTCTTTGATGCCTCCCTTTCGGTCTATAATAGCTCCGAGGTATTTAAAGTGGTCGACCTGCTCCAGGACCTGTTCTCCCAGCTTAATCTGATGTTTTCTTTCTTCTCGTGATATCACCATGGATTTTGTTTTAGAGCTGCTTATGACCATCCCTCTCTTCTCCAGCTCTTCCTTCCAGACTTGCAGGTTGGATTGGAGATGTGCCTCTGATTTAGCAATCAGGGCAATATCATCAGCAAATGCCAGCTCCGAAATATAGACCTGTCTCATCTTCCAGTACCCCACTGAATACTTTCTTGTTCTCTCCTTACATGCCTTGATGACATCGTCCATAAGGAGTATGAAGAGGTAAGGTGATAGGATATCACCTTGTCTTACACCAGTGGTGGTCCTAAACTCTTCCGACTTATGGTTTGCTGTCATTTTCAATATCCACTAGCATAAAATTAGATGTACCAATAAGGTCAATACCAAGTAATATAAAACTGGATTTGTAAGATCAATACCAAGTAACATAAAATTCGATGTAGCAATAAAATCAATACCCAGTAGCATAAAATTAGATGTAGCAATACGATTAATACCCAGTAAAATAAAACTGGATATGTAAGATCAATACCCAGTTACGTATTAACTAGATAAGTAAATTCAATACCAAGTAGCATAAAATCAGATGCAGAAATAAAATCCATACCCAGTAACATAAAATTAGATGTAGCAATAAAATCAATAACCCAGAACATAAAATTAGATGTAGCAATAAGATCAATAACCCAGTAACATGAAATCAGATATAGCTGCCAGATCAATACACAGTAACTTAAAACTAGATTAATTTATTGTAGCAGTATGTATTGTCAGACCTGTAGAGGTGGTAGTAGGAAAGTAAGTAAAACAATATAACTATCGTGTATCTTGGATCTATCATGATATTTGTTTGTTGATGTCTAACTTCAAATGAATACAAGACAAGAATTAGTGCAAAATTGGCTATTGACAGCATGAAAAATATTGTTTCACCCACAAAACTGACACTGGCAGTGAGGCAGAGATATTGGCAATGCTATATAAGAATATGTAAGATTCTGGCGATGGATAGCTTACTGTTGGGTGTTCATTCTAATGGTAAAGAACTTCATTACGCGAATGGTTGCAAAGGAACAAAAATGTCAGAAAATGTTCTTCAAAACGAACTCCAACAAGTAGTGTTTAACTGGTCACTTACTGGCAGCACACAAGTCTGTGATGACTGTACATATATTTTATTTTAACGTGACACATACGGAGTGGAACAAGACGATCATAGTTACAGGTGCAAAAGGGTCATACGTCAAAAAATGTTGATAATTACTTTTCAAGTTCATGAAGATTCTCTAACAATTAAGTCCTCTTATTCAAGTGACTAAGGGTCACTTCCTCTACCATATCATATGTATTGCAGTCAAGTCCGTTGACCTTCTTTCAAGGACGTATCTTATGGCCAACGGATTCATTCTCAAGGAGCAATACTTCTTATCATACTTGTAACAATTCCAGACTTTTTTCATACGATACTTAGGTAGCATATATATATAAAATCCAAACAAAGTCATCTACGACAATACGACCAGGTTAGAGTTCTGTGTTGACTAACCTCTCTATATCCATGCCACGACTTTGGCATTGACGAAAATACGGCATATAAAAACATGTGAAGCATACAAATCAATTAACTTCGTTTACTCGTAGGTATCCTCCCTCTACGGTAATTCAAAAGGGCTAACGACTCCGTCTGTCCATTCTAGGAATGACATACTACGATGAATTCCCGCTAGACCAAAACTAGGAGCGGCCTGATACTTTAATTTAACTCAATAAACATTCGATGTGACATGGGGCGACACTTACTTGATACTTCCACTATTGGCTTCATCATGAATACCAGTAGATATCATTACAAAATAATGGCTTCTTCAAACTTGCCAGATAAATCCAAGAAATATATATCGGACATAAACATGGTCCGAACTGCCCCGTTCAAAACATGACGTCAGAATTTCCTAACTAGGTTACCCGTGCGTCCAAAGCAACTCACACTGCATTGTGCACGTCAGTGCGTGAATCAATCGAACGCACAAATAATATAACTATTTTAAGACTGGTGCGTACATTTGGCAGGACCGAAGACTACCCCCTTTAGGTAATAAATGTACGTAACAGCTCCCTTATTACCTCCCCTTAAAAAAATTAATTCTATTAATTTTTTTTGAACTTAGTACCCGAGAGAGGTGAGTCAAAACTACCACAAGATATATGAAATGCATAAAGTTATATCATATTAAGAAAAGAATATTAAACGAAATCAATATAACTAAATGATAGTATGCATTAAAGCACACATCCACACTCGACCTACTTTGGAACGATGTGGTAATATTCGAAGTAAAAACAAGTTGAAAATGAAAAATGAAAAAACCATAAAAAAAAAGATGATAATAAAATTCAACTAAGTTTTCAAAAAAAAAAAATTTGAAACCTATGATTTCAAAAATGAAAATGAACAGCAACACTGATGATGATCAATGACAAGAGAATCAATAAAACAGAAAAATTGAAAATACAATGTGCAAAAATGAAGCAATGCAAAATTAAAAACTTTAAGAATCAACACCCTTAATGTTTTCTAACACTAGTACGGTTGACTAGTGATCTAACAGTGAGATATCATAACTAAGGCCCGTGAATGCAGGTATTACGTGACAACTAAGAAAGTTAGTATGTGTGTGATCCATAATCAATTAAATAGATTAAATTGAATTATTCTAATTTATATATTTCTTAATTACTAACAAATAACCAGTTACTAATATATTCTAAGTAATTCCAATATCACTATCAATATGTCAATGTTCAGTTACAACTAGTTAGTAATCGACGAGACGATGTTCTCAATGTTCCATACACGATAAAATATATTCTCGAACACGATATGTAGTGTAATATGTTCCATAGGAATAACAAATGTATATTTGTCGCTCTTAACAATGTTTCCATACTAATAAAAAGTTACTGTAGTACCAATGTTCCCGTACTAATAAAATGTTACTCTAATACCACTGTTCCCGTTCTAATAAAACGTTACTATAGTATCAATGTTCCCGTACTAATAAAATGTTACTACACAAGAAGTAATGTTATAATCTATAAGTAAGTATATCCTGAAAGTTATACTTATACGAATACTTCAGTTATATAAACAGTCTTTATAGATGTACAATCAATGATAATGTACAAAGTTATTCATGTTATCGGTGAGGATGTTTCAACATCTGGAAGTGGTTTAGTTTCGACAAGTTCGCTTGGGCATCTCGACAAACAGTCTGCGAACACATTCTTCACCCAGGAATAGCTCGTATTTCAAAATTGAATGGTTGAAGCGCTATAGCGTAACGCGCTGACTTCGATGATTTAACGTTCTTCGTGTTCAGTGCGGTAAGAGCTTTTTGGTCAGATTCCACCACAAAGTGTGAGCCGAGGAGGTAACGTTCCAGTTTTGTGATTGCCCATACTAATGCGAGGAGCTCTTTATCCAGAACGGAGTATTTGAGTTCGCTCTCCGTAAGTTTTCTGGACACGTACATCACCGGAAATAAGGTGCCGTTATATTCCTGCATCAAAACTGCAGCAATAGCGTAAGAAGATGCATCACTGCGAAGAATGAAAGTGAGATTTTTGTTAGGCAACCTCAAAAAAGGTTCATTTGAAAAAAAATCGTTTTATATAGTCTAACGCCGTTTGGTGATCCTGCGACCACTTTATTACATTAGATGTGCCTTTCTTCAGTAGAGACGAAAAAGGTGCAGTTATAGTAGACAAATGAGGGATGAATTTTGAATAGAACTGTATTAGTCTTAAAAGAGATCTAACTTGTTTTTTTGTCTTAGGTGCCGAGATGTTTAAAATTTTAGAGACGTTACTGTCTTCTGTATACATGAAACCATGACCTATGCGGTGACCCAGAAATGAGATGTCATGAAAACCGACAAAAGCCTTTGAAGGTTTCGCTGTTAAGTTATAATCCCGTAAGGTAGAAAGTAAAGCTTTTAATCCATGAATATGTTCATCCCAAGAGTCACTGAAAAGACAGATGTCATCTATATAAGTAATGACATCGGGACGATGAGACAATATGCGGCGCATCATGCGTACAAAGGTAGCTGGCGCATTCATTAATCCGAATGGCATAAAATTCCATTGAAATAGACCCCGTGGCGTCGAGAAAGCGGTGAATGGCTTTGCTTTAGGAGTGAGTGGCACTTGCCAATAGCCCTTTGAAAGGTCAAATTTCGAAAAGAATGTGGCATGAGATAATCTCTCCAATAAGTCGTCTAAAAGAGGTAACGGTTCCGCATCGAATTTTGTAACCTTGTTTAACTTCCTGTAATCTACGCAAAGACGTATATTGTTGTCCTTCTTCCTAATGATTACCATAGAAGAAGAATATGGTGATGAAGATGGTTCAATTATATTTAATTGAAGCATCTCATCCAATTCCTTATCAACCTTATCACGAAAGTGTAAAGGGATAGGATATGGGCGAACTCGAATAGGCGTATCGTCAGTCAGAATAATGTCATGTTGGATGACTGACGTATGACCTGGGATGTCAGTGAGGACATCCTCATACGAGTGTAGAATATTAGAGACTTGCTGACGTTTATCAGCCGAAAGAGTAGATGAGATTGTAACATCATTCCATTTCTCAGTGGAATGGAGTGGTACAACTGGTATTGGTAGTTGTACATCATCGAAAGAAGATTCTTCTTCTTGGATGACTGACAAACTAGAATAGTGTTGAATAGGAGGTGTAGGATCGTCACTTGCCTGGAACACTGACTGTAGATAATCAGGACGTGAGTAATACTCCTTCAACATGTTAATGTGGAAGGTTTTATGTTTACCATTAACATCAACGATGTAGTCGACATCGGATATTCTTGAGATGATCCTGAAAGGACCTCTCCAGGTAATTAAAAGACGATTGTTATGCGCAGGGAGTAATACAAAAGCTTCGTCACCAGGAATAAGCTGGCGAAGACGTCTATACTTGTTTGCAAATAGACGAGCTTTTTTCTTTGGCTTGTTCGGATGATGCAGTAGCTAGTCTACAAGCATCTATGATTCTCTTTCTCAGAGAGATCACATACTCATAAGAGGATTGAGTTTCCTCTTCAATATTCTCGTCAACCAATAAGTCGTGGATTAACGACATCGGACCGCGTGGTTGCATGCCAAAAACTAGCTGGAATGGAGAAAACCCCGTGGCTTGATTTTGTACTTCGCGATACGCGAACAGAGCAGCGGGTATGACCCGATCCCAGTCTTGGGGATGGTCTTGGGTCATCTTACCCAACAACTGCTTGAGTGTCCTATTGAGACGCTCAATTAACCCATTTGACATCGGATGATAAATAGAACTAAGAGATCTGTCTATACCTAATGTCTTCATAACTTGAGACATGGATTCAGAAATGAACTGAACCCCATGATCCGACAAGATTTTCCGTGGAAAACCAATGCGTGAGAAGATTAACATCAATGTCTCTGCTACACTGGCAGATGAAGTGTTCTTGAGAGGGATGGCCTCAGGCCAACGAGTGCACATATCAATGCACGTAAGAATATGCGTATGCCCTCTAGCAGATGGAAGCATCGGACCAATAATGTCTATAGCCATTTTATCAAATGGTCTAATCGGGATGTCCGCAGCTTGAATAGGAGCCGCATGAAATGGACCCCGTACCTTAACTTCCTGACATATCAAACAGGACCGACAATAGAGAGTGATGTCCCTATGGACGCCTGGCCAGTAGAATGCCGAAAGCACTCTGGATTTGGTACGCGAAAAACCCATATGGCCCGCACATTGCGAGTCATGCGCATGTCGTAATATACAAGATCTCATAGAGGATGGGACTAAGATCTGATAACATAAGGATGAATCCTTTTCCCGTATTACTCTAACCAAAATCCCATTTTTAAGTATAAAGTCATGTCTAGATTTTGCAAGTTTGTTGCTGGTATTCTTTTTGTTCACATACTGAAAAAATTTTTTTTAATGAATCATCATTCTTTTGCAATGTTGCAAACAACTCCCGTGAAATAGGAGCATCATCATCACAAGTGGTATGAACTGTAGGTTCAATAGGTGTATCATGCGACATATTAGTAGCTTGCGCTCTAGTCACTACTGCATTTGCAGTTTGAATATGTCGCTCTTCCCATTCAGCTATTTGCTGTGGTGTACACTCTTTAATACCATGTATGCGACCAAGTATTACATCACAAATTGGATTCGGAAGGAGACATGCCTGGATCTTTCCTGAAAAAAATGGTGTATTAAGGTCAATAATAGCAGTGGGAAATGTTTCAACGGTGCCACCAAAAGTCACACACTTGACAACCCTGCCCGTGGCACAACTTGGGTTGATCAGCGAACTCCGGACGCCCACAGTACTACAACCTGAGTCAAATAGGAGAGAGCATGAAATGTTGTTGACAAATCCCTTGTTAAACTTAAGAGAGCCCTGTCCCTGGTGTACTGACGCAGCAGTGGCCGTACAGACTACAGGTAGACTAGGCAAGGTATGTCCGCAACGCAGCGTCGTGATCGCCTTAGGCTGGAAAAGAGTCGAGCATTCTGGACAGTCTTTCACCTGGGTACAATCAAGAGAACAAGACATAGCATTGTGAGTTTCAGCTACTTTACCCTGTTCAATGTTAGCCTGTGTATCACTTAAAGCGACATTAGAATGTCTACCCGTATTACTCGACGATCTATCTCTACGACGCGATCGATTTTGATTATTTGCATTAAAATTGCCATAATTGTCGTTTCTGCTTGAGTTAAAATTTGGATGAGTCCGATAATTTGTATAATTAAAGTTATGATGTTCTTTAAAATTTTTATTCCAAGAACCTTGTCTGTTTTGCGGACCCTGAGATCTTGATCTCCAGTTTTGTTTATTATAATGTCCTTGATTATTTTTAAAATTATTGTTACCAAAATCTCGCGATCTGTGAGCTTGGTTCCAAGAAACATTAAATGGAGCAGATTGTTGAAATTGCTTCCCTTTGTAAAAGTTATCATTGTTAAAATTGTAATTATTTCCCTTATTGACATACCTGTCAGCACTAAAGGAACGATTTCGTGAAAAATTGTTTTGTTGTGCTGCAAAAGCAACAGGCAATTCATTCTTAATCTGTGCATTACTTAGATCCATGGTTGGGTGAGCAGTGCAGAAATTTTTTGCATGTTCTTCTAAGTCTTTCATAGATAAAGGTTTCCGTTCGTGTAAAAATGCGAGAAATGTAGGATTTACAGACGATAGTACCTTATCGCGCATCAGTAAATCGAAGAGACCTTCATACGACTTTTCAATTTTGGATAATTCGATCCATCTTTCTAGGGTTAGTCGTATTTGTGACAGAAAATCACTGAAATTTCTGCTTGATTGCGGTAGCAATGTACGAAATCTTAATCGGTATTCATCTTCTGTCATTTGAAATTTCTTCAGAAGTGCGGCTCTAAGAGCATTATAATCATTCTTCTCATTAATACTGGTAGTATGATAAACTGCTATAGCATCCCCAGTAAGTAACCTGGATAAATATGTGCAATACAGTGTTTTATCCACGTTATAAGACCTACAAGTGGCCTCAAATCTATCTAGGAAAAATATTACGTCATCCGACGGGGGATTAAATTTAGGTAATTTAAGGTGAATTTCCTTAAAATGATCATGTCTGGATGAAGTTTGGCTTTCAAAAGTTCTCTGAGAATTAGCTTCCTGAGTTAACCTAAGTCTCTCATATTCTGACTCTGCTAATTTTAGTTCATGCTGTCGTTTTTTATCATTCTCTTCCATCTCAAGCTGAAGTCGTTTTGTATTTTGTTCAGCTATTAATCTTCTTTCTTCCATTTCCTTTTGTTTATTTTCCATTTCCTTTTGTTTAACCATTTCCATCCATCTCAATTTTAAGTCTTTCTTCAGCCTCCCTTTGCTTCTGTTCTGCCTCTCGCTGAAATCGTTTCTCTTCTAATTCAGCGGCTTGTTCAGCTATTAATCTTCTTTCTTCCATTTCCTTTTGTTTCTGTTCTGCCTCTCGCTGAAATCGTTTCTCATTCCTCAAATTTCAAATTTTGTAATCTTAAAGTTTCTAGCTTTCTCTGTTCGGCTTCTATTTCTTGAGCTTTCTTATATTCTGCAAGTGCAAATGCTTTTGCTTCATCAGGAGCCATCTGAAGAGCTTTTGCTTGCTTAATGAAATAATCTAGTGAATACATTATGCTTTATAAGTAGTCACAATACTCTTGATTTATAAAATGATAATTAATCAATGTAAATTAATTAACCTTGTTACTTTGCCAAGTGTACGTCGTTCCTGTCCTAGAACGGTATCTTTTGTTATCATATAGTTATGAAATATATCAATAATCAATATAGTAATTTATGTAATGAAATGTCATGAAAGCAACAACGTGAAAGACAATAGAAACATTACCGACAAGACACGATAATCAAAGACGAGTGAACACAATCGTAGAAATCAACAAAAATAGAAATGTGTAACTAAAATAGAATATCGTAAAAAATTTACGATGACAACTACGATCAGATACTCAACAGGACAATTGACAACACAGTGTAAAAACATAGGTTTTGTAAAAAACTGAACGACAGGAAAGGTGAGACGGACGCATAATACAAACAAAATTCATCATAAAACTAAATACGAGTAAAAATAACTACCAAAAACAACAAGTAAACGTGACGAAACAGCTAAACAGATACTATCATAAGGAACAATTAGCGATCGGAACTTCGGCAAGGTTTCTAGCCTTGGACCGGAATTATCGCTCAATTGAAACTTACAAGTTGAGCCCTACAGAACGTCTGACGAAGAGCCCGAATTGGCTTCGAGATGGATCTCGTTCGTCAGATCAACCTCCCTACCTCCCACGACGAATGTATAACATATAACATGGAAAATGTAAAGATGGACATAACTATAGAAGGCACAGCTAAAAGTAATAAAATGTACAACGAAAGCACGTTATACTCATCTCGCGTGTGCCGGGAAAAAAAACAATGTGCCTCGTCTCCGTGGATGTACGTCTGAGGATAAAAATACTTCGCTCTGCGTATATAACAACAGCTCGCACGTAATAATGACGAATAGGTGATCCCAAGGCAGTCAGTCACTGTAAAACTTGACGTGGAGGTTGATTGATGACCTTGAGCATTTGGTAACCGTAAGTTGATTCTGATTCATCATCACACTAGGTTCCAAGTTTGAGATGTTGTCGCCTTGAAAGTTCAAATCTTCTTTTCAACCGATACTTGGATTGAGTACGTTCCTGTGAAATTATTTATTTCCAGACCACACTGGCATACCATTTACTGTTGGGTGTTCATTCTAATGGTAAAGAACTTCATTACGCGAATGGTTGCAAAGGAACAAAAATGTCAGAAAATGTTCTTCAAAACGAACTCCAACAAGTAGTGTTTAACTGGTCACTTACTGGCAGCACACAAGTCTGTGATGACTGTACATATATTTTATTTTAACGTGACACATACGGAGTGGAACAAGACGATCATAGTTACAGGTGCAAAAGGGTCATACGTCAAAAAATGTTGATAATTACTTTTCAAGTTCATGAAGATTCTCTAACAATTAAGTCCTCTTATTCAAGTGACTAAGGGTCACTTCCTCTACCATATCATATGTATTGCAGTCAAGTCCGTTGACCTTCTTTCAAGGACGTATCTTATGGCCAACGGATTCATTCTCAAGGAGCAATACTTCTTATCATACTTGTAACAATTCCAGACTTTTTTCATACGATACTTAGGTAGCATATATATATATAAAATCCAAACAAAGTCATCTACGACAATACGACCAGGTTAGAGTTCTGTGTTGACTAACCTCTCTATATCCATGCCACGACTTTGGCATTGACGAAAATACGGCATATAAAAACATGTGAAGCATACAAATCAATTAACTTCGTTTACTCGTAGGTATCCTCCCTCTACGGTAATTCAAAAGGGCTAACGACTCCGTCTGTCCATTCTAGGAATGACATACTACGATGAATTCCCGCTAGACCAAAACTAGGAGCGGCCTGATACTTTAATTTAACTCAATAAACATTCGATGTGACATGGGGCGACACTTACTTGATACTTCCACTATTGGCTTCATCATGAATACCAGTAGATATCATTACAAAATAATGGCTTCTTCAAACTTGCCAGATAAATCCAAGAAATATATATCGGACATAAACATGGTCCGAACTGCCCCGTTCAAAACATGACGTCAGAATTTCCTAACTAGGTTACCCGTGCGTCCAAAGCAACTCACACTGCATTGTGCACGTCAGTGCGTGAATCAATTGAACGCACAAATAATATAACTATTTTAAGACTGGTGCGTACATTTGGCAGGACCGAAGACTACCCCCTTTAGGTAATAAATGTACGTAACATACACACTGTTAAAGAACAAAAGTTAATATGTCATGGTATATTGCCACACATAGGCATATAGCCATTGTTATTGAGGAAATATGTCTATTTGTGGTAACTCATGTTTGTGCACGCTTTTTAACTTGTATTGAACGCTGCTTATGTAATACGTCACCCGTTGTCAATGACGTAACGCGTTTGCACTAATTTATTCTAACGGTTAATATTCGTGGCCTTTCGTATACTTCAAGTCGCCAAAGCAAGACGTGTTTTCAAGCTCCCAGAATCGCGGAGGAATATTGTCATTTTATGTGGCATTAATTTAACTTCGAAGACCGACACTTGTTTCTAAGATGTCCCGAACTTATGAAGAAGTTCCGCACCTGGTAGAGAAGTATTTATCCAAGAAATTTACATTCACGTTTTCGGTCCACATTACTTGGGTGTCGATGGCTGACACGCACCTATTAGTACAGCGGCCAGAGCTGAATAGTTGAGACGATACATTGATGCTATACCACTATGAATGCTTATGTACTTATGGGCTGACCATGCACTTGTATTTTTGAGGAGACTGATGTTTCAAGGTTCTCCAATTTTGCCATTGCCTGAACTAAATAAATGTTATACGAATTGTATCGTGGACCCACTACAAGATGTCTTATGTTCTTCGGCCAGTTATGTCCTGTGATGACCATACCCGTATCCATTCGTGTTGTCAGCATGATGCATGAAAATTAACAGTACCTCACACAACAAGAACCACACATATATAATAATAACAATATGCAACACACACATTGAGGAAATATGTTGAAAGCATTACAAGGCAGGCATTATTCTAGAATCCCCAGGGTAAGAGAGGCTGAGGTAGACCACAAACACATGGAGAAGAGAACTGGAGGCAGAAGTGAAAAGGATGAGGCAGACGTGGAAATAACTTGAGTTCATGACACGTGACAGGAGGACTTGGCCCGTGTTCGTTGAAGTCCTATGATCCTGAAGGGTATTGATAGATATCATAAACCTAACCCTATCCCTAACCCTAACTACGTTGGCGACTTACTAGGATGACATCGAAAAAACACCGCCCACTGTTCTGGTCTTTATTTTAACTTCTATTTGTTTGTGTACCTTTCACAAAATTCATCATCATATCTTGTGTATCAACATTTTCATTGTTTGCGATGTCGTAACTTTAAAATTGCTCTTACTGTCTTTGATGCTGCCAAGACAACTACTGCTAATATGACTCAGTGGGTTAATTTTTATTTCTGTTTTTACAGGAAGCATTAAAACAAGACATTTGGCTGGCGTTTAGTATATTAATTTTCAGATTTATTTAAGTGACACCAGACTTCAAATTTGAACATGCCCATACAATTGTTTGACCAACTACTGTCTGTTTATTCTTTATCTTCTATGTCGTTTTCTTCATCGTTTTCTCATTCTCCTCTTCTTCGTCCTTTTTCTTCATCATCATCATCATCTTCTTCTTCTGTTTTAAGTGTTTATATTTTTTTTCCTCAACAATTCTTACTCTATACAAATACACGCATATCCTTGTTTGAAAACATCCTGTAACTTCCCTCTTCCTATTGTTGTGAGTACTGTCCATTTCCTTTAAGTACCCGGCGTTGTTCGGTTGTTTTTCTAAAAACAGTTTACACAAACTTAGCGCATCAGCATGTCTTACAATGTTAAAAATCAAGCTAGGATATTTTGATAATTAATATTGTTTATTCTTGTAATTCACATGAGCTACAATATAATTTATCACATTGTTTCATATTTACTTCTGATTAGTTTTAATGTTCCTTTATCCCATGTTAATATCATTTCAGTCCAAATTTCGCGAACTACATTGAAGCATTTTCGTGAAGACTGACTATTCAGTGTTTTAAAATGTTTGGTTTCACGTGACGAGTTTGTTGCAAATAAGTGTAACATTTTTCTCTTTGATTATCGAGTAAATCAATAATAGATATATTGAGTAGTAGCAGACGTGGGCAAACTTTATATCGCGTGTTCTCATTGTTAAACCTGTGATGTCTATCGATTTAAATTATTTCAGGTATTTATTTACATGTGTTTGAATTAAGTAGATATAAGTGTTTCACCTGTATAAAAGATAACGTTACGGTGCTTGGAAACCATATTTCTCACAATAATGTTTCAATACATTTCCGCTTTATTTAAAATGTCTTATATTTATATGCGTATGCCTATTTTTAAACATATGTGCTTATTTCATATTTATATGAGTGCTTATTTTTATTTTTGTATGTCTGTCTTTACTTTTATCTGTATATGTCTCTGCTTAATTTTATCGTTGTATTAGTGTGTTATTCACATACCGATAACGCAACATTAATAATCAAACGGGAAAATGAGACACATTGAATATTTGCACTGTTGAGACACAATTTAAAAATAGAGACGTCAATTTATAATTATAAGAAACATGGAGCGATGGCTATGTCTAAAATTATATATATTTCCTAATGGCAAAATTTTAGTCTTGAAACAAATACGAATACGCCAATTAAATTTCTTGGCGCCAGAATTTCATCAGAAATTGCAAATTTACATATAAAAAAAGAGATTATTTGCTAATAAAGAATATTCTAGAAAGTGAAAAGAATTCTATGCAACGAATATTTGTGCTCCAAGATCAGGCAGATGGAGAGGTGTGTAATATGGCGACACGAGTGCTGGTAACCTCACCGTATAAAACAAATAGCTACAGAAATAGTTGCTGCATGAGCACGTTAATGTTATGGTGCAGGGATTATGCAACGGTGGATCCGTGTTCCACGGTGAGCAGACAGGTAAATGATGATGATGAACATAAGAAAGGAAGCAACGAATCATGATGTAGCGAGTTAGAGGCAATGGCCAAATAAACAGAAAGACTAACGAAAGTCAATGAGTCATTTGTTTAAATGAAGATTACTCAGATCTCAAAGACAGTCTGAAGACCTTGTTAGACAAACTAACTTTCACTAGCGCGCAAAGACAGTCTAAAGACATTGTTGGAGAGGCTAACTCTCAATAGCGCGCGCAGACTATCTGAAGACCTTGTTGGAGAAGCTCTCACTAGCGCGCAAAGACAATCTCAAGACACTTGTAAGAGAAGCTAACTCTCAATAGCGCGCAAAGACAATCTCAAGACCTTGTTGGAGATGCTCTCACTAGCGCGCAAAGGCAGTCTCAAGACCTTGTTGGAGAAGCTCTCACTAGCGCGCAAAGGCAGTCTCAAGACCTTGTTGGAGAAGCTCTCATTAGCGCGCAAAGACAGTCCATTGCAAAGATCTGAACTAGACATCCTTCTGATTTGATTATTTGTTAATGTGAAAGTTAAAATATGTAGAGATAAAAGATACCATTGATGGAAAGGGAAATGGAAAATAACGGAAGAAAGTTGAGAAAACATACATGACATTCCATAAGTTTTTCTCGAAGGAGGGGAAAGAGAAGTGATAAAGAACATCTGTAGCAAATGTTTTGGAGAGACAGTATCGCCAACCCCCAGCTACAAAACACCTGATGATAATTGTGAAGATGGTGCTCAGTCATGGCTGTTATATAATTAACACATAAGGAAGGGAAACCCGAGGCCTGTAAACAGTAAATTAATATTAGACAAGCATAAAGGTATGTTTTCAGGCACTCGTAAGAAATAAAGATGTAGAACACTTGGACAACAGAAAAACAACAGACGTGAGTGGCTTACCCAGGGTTCGAACCCCGTACCTTCCGTACGACAACTCCGCCTAGCTATCAAGCGAATCACACTGACCCCACGGCCAGCTAGGCATCCCCAAAAAAAGATGCCTTGCTGGCTATTTATCAGTACGAAACACACAAGATAACACCGGAAGTATACAGTGGGCAACTCAGCCCTTAAATGACGCAATCACTTCTGTTGTCGTACGGAAGGTACGGGGTTCGAACCCTGGGTAAGCCACTCACGTCTGTTGTTTTTCTGTTGTCCAAGTGTTCTACTTCTTTATTTCTTACGAGTGCCTGAAAACATACCTTTATGTTTGTCTAATATTAATTTACTGTTATATAATTGCTTTTTTCTTAAATTGAAATGTATGTGCGCTTCGTTTATATACAGAGTCGGTGCTTCTTTCATGTTTCAGAGTTGGTTCTCATTTCATTGTTCAGTGTCTGTGGCGCTTTCAAGTCTGAGTGTGCGTGGCCATCTCATGTTTGAATGTGGCTGGCCCTTTTATGTTTGAGTGTTTTTTTCTCCTTTCACATTTCATTATCTGGTCTCATTAACAATGGTATATGACTATGTTACGTAATTTTTATTTTTTTACATTTGGATGCCATGCTTTCCAGTATTTCAGTGTGTTCACTGTTGTTCAATCAAGTTAAACCGTGCAAATATTTTTGATCTACCATAATGCATGGAACTGATGACAAGAACCAGACAAGTGCTAGTGGAACGCGAGTTGAGAAAACGACGTTGGAGATGGATAGAGCACACATTAAAGAAACTTGTTGATAGCATTACCAGGTAATCCTTGTTATGGAATCCTCAGGGTATGAGAAGCAGAGAGAGAGACCAAGGAACACATGGAGAAGAGAACTGGAGACAGACAATAGGGATATGAAGAAGGCATTGAAAGACCTTGAGCTGAGGGCACGGGACAGGAAGACCTGGCATAAGTTTGTTGAAGGTCAATGCCATTGGGAGCTGAAGAAGGCTGATGATAATGTCTGACGGCAGATAGTCAGCTGAAACCAAGGCTGAAATTGCAATGGTAATATCAGCATTGATAAGACGTCTTACCGGCAGAATGCTGTTACTGAGTTTGGAATAAAGTAACACGGTGCCATAAAAGAGCCACATTTTATGGTTTGGAAATATGGCCAACAAGCAAACACACAGATATAAGATTACACGAAGCAAGAAGAGGTGTGGTTCTTAGAAGAATGCACCGAATTCTGGACGGCCATTAAATGAAATACAGAATTTCTCAGAGAAACAGAAAAACAACATTTAATTAATTATTCTTTTTCTTGGATCCTTTACTCTTGTGATCCTTGGCGTCTTGTACTGCAATTTCCGGTTTCGTGGAACTCCTTATGATCCCTGCGAAACCCTATTTTTAACTGTGAAATTCTGGTTGAGAAACTTTTTATAGACCATAGGAAATGGAGAGGTGTGATTGCCAACGCCAGTGGAAATGACATGATAGATCCTCATTATAATCTATTACATCGTCAATCGTCGTCAATGAAGATCCTTTTCTATTACATCGTCGTCATCCTTTTTCTTGTCGTTCCGTGTGGAGGATGAAGCAACTTCTGCAGCAGGTCACGTTGTAGAAAGCCTGCACAACCAGCCACATGCTCTTGAAGTTGTGGTTTCTGTACCAATTCTTTTTACATGATGAAGTTGCACCTCCCCCCCATGTACAACTTTATGTTAATCGCCTCTTAAGGTATTCGTGATGGAGCAGTCATCCTATTCTTTCTGGGCTTCACCAGAGACCCCCGGGAAGTATTCACCAGAGACCCCCGGGAAGTATTCACCAGAGACCCCCGAAAGTATTCACCAGACCACCCCCCCGAATACTGGCCTCTTGTTTTTTAAGAGTTAAATTAGTCTCTGGTTATTGTAATAATCATCGTTATTATTATATTACAAGTTAAGTAATTAAAACATATTTCATGAAATTATAATGCATGCAAGGTGTCCTTAGCGGGAGTATTCACCAGAGCCCCCCCCCCCCCCCGGAAAGTATTCACCAGAGACCCCCCGGAAAGTATTCACCAGAGACCTCCGGAAAGTATTCACAAGAGACCTCGGGAAAATATTCACCAGAGACCCCCGGAAAGTATTTATTTACCAGAGAACCCCGGAAAATATTCACCAGAGACTCCCGGAAAGTATTCACCAGAGACCCGCGGAAAGTATTCACCAGAGACCCCCGGAAAGTATTCACCAGAGACCCCCGGAAAGTATTAACCAGAGAACCCCTGAAAGTATTCACCAGAGACCCCCTGAAAGTATTCACCAGAGACTCCCTGAAAGTATTCACCAGAGACCCCCGGAAAGTATTCACCAGAGATCCCCGGAAAGTATTAACCAGAGACCCCTGAAAGTATTTACCAGAGACCCCCGGAAAGTATTCACCAGAGACCCCCGGAAAGTATTCACCAGAGACCCCCGGAAAGTATTCACCAGAGACCCACGGAAAGTATTAACCAGAGAACCCCTGAAAGTATTCACCAGAGACCCCCTGAAAGTATTCACCAGAGACTCCCTGAAAGTATTCACCAGAGACTCCCTGAAAGTATTCACCAGAGACCCCAGGAAAGTATTAACCAGAGACCCCCGGAAAGTATTCACCAGAGACCCCCGGAAAGTATTCACCAGAGACCCCCTGAAAGTACACAGGTATTTTATTATTTCTAAGTTTTAAATTTATTCACGCATTCACAACTCTTTAGCTCCCACGGAAACTTTAACCTCAACTATTCACGCCCCGTCCTTCTCTCATGAGTTGTTAGTTTAAGGTTCAACTATTCACGCCCCGTCCTTCTCTCGTGAGTTGTTAGTTTAAGGTTCAACTATTCACGCCCCGTCCTTCTCTCATGAGTTGTTAGTTTAAGGTTCAACTATTCACGCCCTGTCCTTCTCTCATGAGTTGTTAGTTTAAGGTTCAACTATTCACGCCCCGTCCTTCTCTCATGAGTTGTTAGTTTAAGGTTTTTCCGTGTCTTCTTCATCCATTCGATGACTCCCGTGTCCTTGTCAGCGTGTATTTTTACTGTGTATTTCTACCTTTTTTATCATAGGGATTCAAAAACATGAACTACCTTCTAATGCTACCAACAGGTTTCTTAAGTATGCGTCCTATCCAAAGCCATTATCTATGTCACTAAAATTGCTTGGTCCGCGAATACGGTTTTTAAATAAGGTAATAGTTATCAGAGCGTCCGACTAACAGAGTTGTTAGAGCGTTGGTCTCTCACGGCAAGGGTACCAGGCTCAATTCACGATATTGTCACACTCCAGTCTACCCAGCTGTAAATTGATAACTGGCTGTGCTCTTGAGTAAGGGAATGAAGAGGTAGCAAGGAAGGGAACTGGTAAACCTAGCTCTCGATGTTGGACATAGTAAACGTAGTCTCTAACACTTCACTCAACTATCTCCGTTTCTACTAGTGTACCGTTTATGTTTGGTTTTATATTTATCAACCTAATATGACAAAACGTCAGTCACTAAAAACTCACAGCTTAAAAAATTTTAGTGCACGCTATGCTAGTAATGTGATAAAACGTTAACCTGAACTATGACCTACGTCACGTGGACATTTAAAGTAATTCTATTTAAAGATCAACGTTACAGAGTTTATTTAGACTGTCGATCAGACGGCAATAAATTTCATTTAACGTCTGCTTAAATGAGAAGTTATTGGTGTGCATTTGTTGTTCAGCGTGGTAGTGTTAAATTACCCATCAGTGTAAATGTCTGATGTAATTAGTTGAAATGTAGCTGTATGCAGCAAATGTAACAGGGGTCGGCAACCCAAGAGGTTTGACGATCTACTTTAGAACCATTGAGCCCTTTAAAGATCTACCTTGATAAAAGCATGCCTATTTTTATGTTTCAGAGTATTCAGAATTAGCAATTAGTGCAGCTTTTTTGTACTTTTACCTTTGACGAACGATCTCCATCCTACTGTTCCATATTATTTTATCGAAAGTTAACTTCACTTTAAACAAAAGATCACTTGATATCTTCATACAGGTCACGAATGAAGTGGATTTTATTAAGCTAACTTTTGGGTTGTTACAGGTAATGTTGTAAAAGTACTTTTAAACATGGGGACACTGCACTTTTAAGGGCCAGTAAGGAAAGGACTGCAATTTACCGAGCTGAAAAACTATTTTTCCCATCTACGTCACCGAGAAATATACAAAATTGTTCCCTGGAAGATATAATGGTAGGTCAAAAACGACAGGTTTCCGACCCCTGAAGTAGAACGTATATTTAAACATATATTCAGTTTCAGTTGTGAATGCGTGAATTGTTCCTTGTGCCTGCTGTATGTACAAGTAGTTGCTGTAGTTGTTAGTACATGTACTGTGAACGTAAGAGTTGACAGTAGTGAGATTCGTTGTTAGGTAAACAGATAATATAGAGAGTAGAAGAATAAGTAGAGATAAACAAAAAGATGAGAGAGAAAATTAAGCTAAAGAGAAAGGAGAGCATGGTAGAGGACACAGAGAAGATGAACAGAGAGAAAAATGAGGTTAGATTAGGAGAGAACAGGAACAGGATAGAGGACAGAGTTAAGATAAAAAGAAACAAAAATGAGGCTAGATGAGGAAAAAGAAGAGGGAAAAGATAAGAGAGAGAGAGAGAGAGAGAGAGAGAGAGAGAGAGAGAGAGAGAGAGAGAGAGAGAGAGAGAGAGAGAGAGAGAGAGAGAGAGAGAAATGAGACTAAAGAGACAGAAAAGAGGGTAAAACACCGGCTACAGCTGGTCCCTTAACTAGAAGTCTACGCTAAAGAATTAATGTGATTACAGACAATGGCTATGTCATATATACTGAAGCACATTAAAAACGCACCATTATTAGACCACTATTATATATACTGATGCCGAGAAGCTGGAAAAAAAAGTGTGGGAATGGATTTTCCCCGTATTTGTCATGAGGTAGAGAGCGAATGGCTGCTGGAATGGAAAGTGCATGATTCAAATCACGGGTTTGTGTACAGACTACATGAAAACAATGAAAGTTACACGTGCAACACGATTCCCAGCAGCTACGACCCTGAAAATGTGTACGTGTTGTGGCAGTATACTCGGTATAGAAAGGCCGATGAGACAAAACACCCAGTACATGTGCTTGAAATGCCACGACTATCTGAAAACGACCGCCAACGAGCCATTGGTATGTTGGAGACCGGAATGAGCTCGCGGGCCATTGCCAGAAAGATGAATTGCCACCACAGCACTATTGTACGTCTCAGTGAACGTTACGGAGCCACTGGCAGTGCCCGGAATAAACTTCGGAGTGGCCAACCAGGAGTTACTACCCCTGCGCAAGATCGTCATATTGTGCTGAGTCACCTAAGGAATCGTTCTCTCCCGGCAAGTCAAACAGCAAGAGCAATAGTGGGTAGACGTGGGCAAGTCTCTCGAATGACAGTCATACGACGACTCAGAGATACAGGCCTTACTGCAAGACGACCTTATGTTGGGCCAAACTTGACTCACAGACATCGTCAACAGCGCCTGCAATGGGCAGAGCAACATGTCAGATGGACTAGACTGCAGTGGAATGCTGTCCTATTCACAGACGAGAGCAGATTCAACATATCCTTTGCTGATGGACGTACGCGGAGTTGGCGACGGTGTGGAGAGTGCTTTGCAGATTGCTATGTTCGTCAGCACAACCGATTTGGAGGTGGCAATATTCACATTTGGGGAGGATTCAGTTTTCACCATCGCTTGCCTCTTCACGTCTTCCGTGGAAATGTTAATGCTGTGACATATCGAGATGAGGTTCTGGATGCATTGGTTGCTCCTGCGTTCACAAATTATCCAGACTTGCAGCTTCTCCAGCAGGATAACGCACGTGCGCACACCGCATGCATTACGCAGCAATATCTACAGCAGCAGAACATTGTGACGATTGATTGGCCTGCCCTATCACCAGACATGTCCCCTATAGAACATCTGTGGGATGCAAAGTCTACAGGCCAGGTTCTCCAGCTAATCTGCAACAGCTCGAAGCTGCTCTTACACGTGAATGGGACTTGATTCCCCGGAATTTCCTTCAGAGACTTGTGCGTTCCATGCGGAGCCGCTGCCAAGCTTGTTTGCAAGCACACGGTGGACATACCAGATACTGAGGATAGTGTGAATGAATTTTTTTTATTGGTTGCATTTTTGGTTTTCTCCCTTGCCTGCACAGAATGCAATGAATTTCATAACAATCAAATGTACAAATTAATGACCAGCATGGATTCATAGGAAAATGAATAAAGACTCCAAATATGTAAACTTGTAAACACTTATATTTACATTTCACACTCTGTTCCTGGATTATACAGGTGGTGCGTTTTAATGTGCTTCAGTATACATATATATATATATATATATATATATATATATATATATATATATATATATATATATATATATATATATATATATATATATATATATATATATATATATATATATAGATATATACACGATAATAATAATCATAGTTGCCCATCGCAAGCGAAGATGGCGACAGCTTCAGACTTGAATTGTGAGACCTCTGTGCCGTGATCTCATGTGGCTAATTATTCCTATTTTGGCCCTACATGCCCTGCCACATACGGGGCACACATGGTTAGAGTCGATAATAGTGTTGCTGTGCATTCTGACCTTTCTTGCAGCAAGTTTGCCTTCTGTCTTATCAGCTAAATTCGGTTCTGCAATGCGAGCGCCTTGACTAATGCTTGTCCGCCAGGCAGAGCGATCCTGTGCGATAGTCTCCCAGTAGGAGACATCGATTTTGAAGCTGATCAACAATGCCTTCAGTTAGTCTTTGAAGAGTTTCTTTTGTTCCCTTACTGTTCGCTTACCCATGGAGAGTTCGCTGTACATCAACTGCTTTGGGAGGCGTGTTTCGGGCATGCCCGTCTAATTTGGGCCCTCTGCATCTATGTGTAGATGCTTGAGAAATGTGCACTGTAGAGGACCTCAGAATTAGATACTCTATCATGCCACTTGATCCTGAGTATCCTGCGAAGACAGATAATGCTGAAATTATTAAGCTTCTTGGCGTGTCTGCTATACACTGTCCATGTTTCACAGGCATACATGAAGGTAACGAGCACTATTGCATGATATATTTTTATTTTGGTGGCGGCACTAATTCCTGTTCGATCCCAAACATTTACTCTTAGTCTTCCGAAAGCCGCATTTGCCTTGGCAATTCTGTTGTTGACATCGGAGTCGATATTCGCATCTTTGGTAAGGGTACTGCCAAGATAAGTGAAGCTGTCAACCACTTGGAGACGTTGGTTCTTTACTGTGATATTTGGTTCGCAGTAAGGTTTCCCAGGAGCAGGTTGCAACATTACTTCAGATTTCTTCGTATTGATAGTAAGACCAAAGTCATCCCACGCTACAGAAAGCCTCCTCATATTGTTCTGCATGTCCAATTCTGTGCAGGTGTTGAATGCGCAGTCGTCCGCAAGAAGAGGTCAGAGATCATTGTTTCATTCACCTTCGTAAAGGACTGTAATCGTCTCAAATTGAATAGCTTCCCATATGTCCTGTATCTGATGTGTACGCTGTCACTACTGCCATGCGTAACGTTAGAGAGCATGGCAGAAAATATCATACCTAATAGTGTCGGGTCAAGCACACATCCCTGTTTGACACCGTTTGTGACGGGAAAGGGTTAAGAAGGTTCTCCATCATTCAATACGCGAGCCTTCATACCTTCTTGAAACTGGCGGACAAATGAGATGAACTTATCGGGACAACCGAATTTCGCTATAATTTTCCATAGTCCGTCCCTATTGACAGTGTCAAAGGCCTTTGTCAAGTCCATAAATGTTGTGTATAGGTCATTGTACTGTTCCTGTCATGTCTCCTGAAGTTGGCGTGCAGCAAATATCATGACGGCTGCCCTGCGGCCTCCTCGGAAACCACACTGACTCTCTGGGAGTAAGTTCTGCGATTCGAGATGAATAGTCAAGCGGTTGAGCAGGACTCGAGGAAGGATTTTGCCCGCATTAGATAATAGGGAAATTCCCCAATGGTTATCACATAATTCATGATTTTCCTTTCGCTTGTATATGTGAACGATGGTGGCATCTTTCAATTCCTGTGGTATCTATTCTTCATCCCAGATTGAGTGGAAGAGGTCTGTTAGTCTCTGCAGCAGCATGCTGCCTCCAGCTTTATAAATCTCAGCAGTAATGGCATCTGATCCAGGGGCTTTTCGCTGGACAGTAGACTGGCTGCTTTCTTGACCTCTTCCACGCTGGGTGGAAGGTCAAGTCTGACATTGACTGTAACTTGCGGTATGCTTGCAATGGCCTGGTCGTTGGCAGTTGGTGGATAATTTAAGATGGCATTGAAGTGTTTTGCCTAGCATTCCAAAATCTGCGTTTTATCAGTGAGCAATGGCATGCCATCAGCATTTAGGACCGGTGATGATTGATTCGATTGGAGCCATAAATTGCTTTCAGGGCATCATAAAAGCGCTTTGAGTCATCTCTGTCTGCATATCTCTGTATCTTGTCTGCTTTATTGCTGATCCATGCATCATGCATCTTCCTGAGCTTATTCTGGACAACTCTGCGTATATTAGTAAAGGCTTCCTTTTTGGATGTTGAGGAAGGGTTGCTTTGATAGTCTCTGTGCAAGCGATATTTTTCAGCCAGCGGTGTTTTAACATTTTCGTCATTCTCATCAAACCAATCAGGGTTCTTGCGTGTTGTATCCCAGGCTCTCAGAGGCTGCAGAGTACACAGTTCTTCAGAGTGGCCCATTTTTCCTCTATGGTGGTTTGACCGAGCTCAACGTCCTTCAGACGGCTGTCCAAGTCTCTTTGAGAAGCTCTCTGCGGTTGCTTCGCTTTTAAGTTTTGTCCCGTTGAGCCTCTTCGTGGGTTTCTGACTCTAGTGTCTTCGCTTTGGCTGTATGTTAAGGTTGAGTTTTGATACAATCAGCCTGTGGTTGGTCCAGCATAAGGCACCACACATGGCCTTGGTCACTCTCACGTCACGTTTGTCGCTCCTTCTCGTGACGACATAATCAATGAGATGCAACTGTTTGGAGCGGGGGTGCATCCATGTTGTTTTATTTCGAGTGGGTAGGCGAAACATGGTGTTCGTGATGGACAAATCATGTGTGGCACACAGGCTGAGTAATAGGAGCCCATTACTATTACATTTGCCTATGCCATGTTTTCCAAGTATTCTTTCCCAGGTGTTGTGGTCAGTGCCTACTCTGGCATTGAAGGCGCCGAGAATAATAAGTTTCTCAGATTTAGGAATTGATGAGATAATAGAGTTAAGTTCGTCATAGAACTTTTCTTTTGTTTCCTCGGGGTTTGTCATTGTTGGGGCATATGCACTGATCAGTGTGACACTTCTGTTGCTTCCTTGTGGGACATAAAGGGTCATTAGGCGATCGTTAATGCCCATAGGAGATTTGACAAGTTTACGTACGATATGAGATTTAATGACGAATCCAACACCAGCCTCACGCCGTTCCTTGCTGTCCCGCCCACTCCAATAAAATGTGTAGCCACCTCCAATTTCAGTAATCTGACCTTCTTCTGGTAGTCGTGTCTCACTTAGGGCTGCTATATCGACATTATAGCGCGCCAGTTCTTTGGCCACAAGTGCAGTCCGTCTTTCAGGTCTGTCGGCCAGGGTATTGTCGAGTAGTGTTCGCACGTTCCACGTGCCGAAGGTAAGCACCTTCATTTTTTTCTTGTTTTTTGTTCGAACGCACGAACGCCGCGTCAAGGTGGTCAGAGTAGGTTGAAGCAGGCTATGTTCAGGGCACTTTTTCTAGCCCCTTCCTCATGCCATGGAGGTGAGCAGAGTGGGCCTAAAGAGGGCTGCTCAGTCACTCAGGGGACTGCCGGATCTCGCCGCTGCTTCAAAGTTCCAGCGAGAAATGACCTAATGACCTGAGCCGCCTGTGTGCAGGATTGTGGCTGCAGCTTGAGTGTAACCAGATTTTTTCTGGTTCGCCACTCTCCCATCGCCACAGGTCTTTGAGTGTAATGTCTGTATGTTTCTGTCTGAAGCTGTAACTTGCGCTGTAATTGGATTTAAGTGAGGAAGAGTTGCGCTAATCGTCATCCTCATTCTCTCGTCCGGAATTATCTGGTCTAGTAGCAAGATATTATCGAGATGACTGGAGACAACACAGGATGCAGTGGATGACCAGGGCGTTCTAAGTGTCTCGCCGTGCTCTTTGCGTCTCACTCCGCGCTGCTGGTAGTTGCCTTCATATCCGTTGAGCCAGCTGGTGGCTTCTTCCGCATAGTCCGCCAAATCCAGTCTTCACATGCTAGGTAGACAAGCCCTGTATTTTACAGAGGGTTTGAATCCCCCTCGGCTACCCTCACCTGGTTTAGCCTGCCAGTCGAGGCGATGTACCTGGGTGTGGCCGCTGTGCATGCACCAGCTACTTGGAGCCATAGGTGAGAGCTGAGAGGTAGGTGGGGACTAATTGTGGAAGAGCCACTTCCAAAGGAAGTGCGACTACCCCTTCACCAAAGGTACTACCCCTCTCTGACCTCTCCATTCACCTATATAAGATAAGTCACAAATGGCTATTAAAAAAAAAACTGAATGAGATACGAACATGAAAACCATTTATTATTGCACTTACATTTCCCCTTATTTCTCAACATAATCTCCACCAACATTGATACACTTATTCAATCGTTTTATCAGTGCCTCAAAACCTGCAGCATAGAAATCTTTGGTCTGCTGTCTCAGCCACAATCGCACATCACGTTCAACCTCTTCGTCATCCGCGAAACTTTTGCCGCCAAGGTGAGTTTTTAGTGTACCAAACAGGTGGAAATCGCTTGGGGCTACGTCGGGGCTGTATGGCGGATATTCAAGAAGTTGCCACCCTAGTTGTTCAATTTTCTCCTGGGTTAATCGAGCCGTATATGGTCTGGCATTGTCGTGATGGAGCAGTACTCCTCTAGTCAGTAGGCCTGGACGTTTTCTTTGACTTGCATCCCGAAGCATCAACAGAATTTCACAGTACGACGCAGCATTCACATTCTCACCTTTCTTCTGGAAATGGGTTAACAGCACTCCATGAGAATCTCAAAACACTGTAAGAATAACCTTCCCTGATGATGGCGAAACCTTGAATTTATTGGCAGAAGGTGAAGAAGGATGTTTCCATTGCATTGAAGCACGCTTTGATTCAGGTTGATAGTGATGCACCGATGATTCCGTCCCCAGTAACAACCCTGTTAAGCATGTCTTCTCTTTTATCTGCGTACCGAGAGAGTTGTTGCAAGGACAGGCCCATTCTGTTCATTTTGTGTTCCTCAGTCAGTTGAGCACACTTTCCGGACATTCAAACGATCATGCATTATGCCGTAGGCTAAACCATGAGAACACCCTATTGCAGGTGCTACACTGTCTATCGTTACTCGCCTGTCAGCTCGAATCATCTCCCCCACCCGCCGCACTGATGCTTCTGTCGCAATCTGAAGAGTACGACCAGGTCGGTCTTCATCAGCCATTTTTGAGCGTCCTTGAGAAAATGTATCGACCCAGTTATGTACCGCTTTACGCGACAAACACTTCTCACCGTAAACAGGAAACATTTCCTTATGAATATCCTTTGCAGGAAGTCCTTTTGCCCCCCCCCCCCCGCCCACCCCCCCCCCCCCCCCCCCCCCGCCCCCCCCCCAAAAAAAAAAAAATCCGCACAACAGCACGCTGTTCTTCGGTCTTACACTCCACGAGCACGGTCGCCATGTTTATCTGAGCTGTGTATGCGCATGCGACACCTACGGTCTGCTACCTAAGGTAATCATCAAGCTGGATGTTGCTGCCACCTAATGACACCTTTAGAAACTACCAACTACAATTTTCAGCTATCCTATATCAGTTTGTGACCTACGTACCAACTTCCCCTCGTGTGTGTGTATATATATATATATATATATATATATATATATATATATATATATATATATATATATATATATATATATATATATATATGTATATATATATATATATATATATATATATATATATATATATATATATATATATATATATACAAGGTATATGATACGCCAAGGCCTAAAACCCCAACCCCTGCAGACCCAAGTAGAACATTCCCAATATACAAATGAAACACATCTCACAGTAACAGAAGAAAACAAACAAAGAGGTCCTAGAAAACCTAAGAATGACAAGAGAATTAATAAAGGCAATCGACATTAGACAGTTACAATATTTTGGCCGTATAAAAAGAACAATTAAAACACCTTACTGAAGACCATAATAGAAAGAAGTTCTGAAGACAAACGTACAAGAGGAAGACATCACTATAAGTGGGAAGATATGATCAAGAGATGGATAGGAAAGAGTCTATCACAGTGCACCATCAAGACAAGAGACAGAAGACGTTGGCGATCCATATCAGCCGACGTTCAATGTGAAGATGGCAGCTAATGATGATGATAACTTTCTATTCTTCACCGCTGTTTTAGAATCAACTATATATATATATATCTTAGGCGTTCCGTCACGGACGCCACAAACTTTTGCCCAACAATGTTGCAAACTGGTACTTATATAAAAGTCGTGTGTTTCTGGCTTTTGCTCTAAACCGCAAGATGTTTAATATAGCGCGCAACTTTTCCTACCAAAGTTACAGTTTTATTTTAAATAATAAATAGAAAATATATGGCGACGTGTCAAAAATCTAATATGTTATTGTTACTATTATTTATTAATTTATTTTTGCCGTTTGATTTTTTTCCCTTCGACAAGGAAGAGTATAAATCACATCCCCTGAAGAAAAAAAAAACCAACATAATTTTTTTTCAAACCTTTATAACAATGGGTAAAATAAATTCATTCAGAATCAACAAAATGAGTTTCCCAGCCTTCTAATTGTGCTGCAGATGCTGAAAGGTTAAAATGTTAGTTTTAGTTCTTTCCGCGTCATTATTTTGACGGGTATATTTACTATTTAATATTATAATCTCAGCTGAAGATGGAGATCAAATGAAGTCACGTCCAATACCAAAATCAGAAACAATTAAAAATTCCCGTCATCTCTGTTGTATGGCTGTCAACATGGAGAACGACGACAGCAACAACCAAAAAACTTCAGACTTTTAACATATGGGTAAACAACTAATCTCATACTAGATACTGCCACAGGGGAATAAATGTTAGAGATTTCACAATACTAGATTAAGTAACCACTTCCCCTCTTTGCTGCTTTTGCCTTTACTGACCCAAGAGCAGAGTCGGATATCTATTTACAGAGAATAGAGTGAAGTGTGACGCCACCAAGGTTCCAAATCGCTACCTTTGCTGCGACAGGCCTGCTCTCTAACCAAGCATCTCTCATTAATAGGTGCTTGCCTAAAATAGAATGATTGAAGTGGTATGAAAAGATGGCTAATGTAGCATTTATAACACGAACCAGACAAGTGGCAGATATGACACGCATTGAGCAAACCTGGTGATGGATTTACAAGGCAGTCTTTCTTCTGGAATGCCCAGGGTAAGAGTGGCATAGAGAAGTGAACTGGAGACAGACGTGAAAGGGGTGAAGGAGAAAGACCTTGAGCATATGCTCCTTAGGAAGTTGAAAAGGTGATGATGATGCTTTTCAGTATTACCCTAAAAATTGTTCGAAAAAGAGGGGGGGGGGGGGGGGAGGGCTTTGTGACGTCACATAAGGGGGAGGGTATGGGGGGTTAAAATGGCAAAAATTGCGTGATGTCAATGTGGACGACCCCAAATAATTTATAATTTAGCCTGGCTGCCGCCGTTGGCTCTAACACAAGAGATAAATTCCAGAGGATTCCATAACATTTTTATGAGCAGGTGTGATGAACATTTATTTTTCTGAAACTATGAGCTAATGACAAGAAAAATCACTCTTAATCTATGCATATTGTATTATAACTCTATCGTTTAGCAAATAAATAGAAATATGCTTTGTTTTTTTTTATTGTTTTTGTGGGGGGTTTTTTTTCTTATCTTAGTCTCATACTGCTTAAAACTAAATTGACATTCTTAAGACTTTGTACCACGGCTTACCAAACGTTTTAAAAAAGATCACTTTGATTGGTTCTTTTATTTCAAGGGAGATAATTGTGAAATGGAGGTAACACCTGTGCAATATATGTTAGAATGAGAATGTACGTGTGCTGTTGTTTACCGCATAGATTTTCGCATAGATTTTCGTTATGGGTTGATAATAAGTCAGAGTGAGAAATGCGCTTTCCTCAGTCCTTCTCACAGAAACAAAAACACTGAATTTGGAGAGATTTATTAAGTGATATTAGATAACTAATATCATTGATGATTGTATGTAACACATGAAGAAAGAGATATCTACAGAGAGTAGTTGAAGCTTAGTTTTCATATTTAAGGAAGTGTGTGAATTTTAGTTGATTTCAGGACATACAATGGTGGCAGTATGGGTACATTGTCACAGAGAGCTGAAGAAGTGATTTTCAGTTCAATTTTACATTGCAGAAGAAGCCAAAAATGTTGTCCTAAGTAAACTGTCTTAAGTAAACTGAATTACAGAAAAAAAAGACAAATACGTGAAACAGAGTTGATATTTTGTAATGTTCATTTTAAAACCAGCTGGCTTACCTGCAGACTCTAGAATTGTCCATGTATTTCTTATGTTCTATGGTGAGGAGAGAGTGTTAAAATTAAGATTTTGGAACTTAAGACAAGTAGATGCACATTTACTCTTTACGTTAACTGCATATATATTCTGCATAATTTCGTATTACTGTCACTAGAAAAATTAATTAAATTTTATTTAGCCTAAAGATATGGAGAAGAAGACGCTGGTAAGATCACAGACTGAGGACTTGGGTTGGAAGCCCTACATGGCAGTCCGTGTTCTGCAATGCCAGGGGTATGAGACGTAAAGCACGACCAAAAACACATTCAGACGAGACAGGAAATGAAAAGGATCAGGATGACATGGAAGCTGATGGCATGGGACAGTATGACGTCATATGAGTTTGTTGTAGACATGTGCGCATAGGGGAGCTAACAGGAGTCGATGATATAAGACAAGGAGTCAATGACGCTGAGCTAAAGCCTAAAGCAAGTCTTTAGAATTGTTTCTACGGATTGGCAGTCATTTTTCGCAAAATTTTTAACATTTAATGCATTTTCAGTACAAGCTGATAATTATTGTGTATCTCAAGTTGATTGTGAATATTATGTTGTTGTTGTTGAAGACCGTATTCGTTGTCTTCTTCGTCTTGTCTGTTGAAAATTACTAGACATGACACAATTTCTTCTTAAATGACCGGATTTCAAAAGAGTTAGGTACCGTACAAATATGATTGGTTACCGATAAATGTATCAGTTTGATGTTGATTTATATACCTAGTTTCGTGTTCCTTGATCTCTTTTGATACAGTTAGCTCCCTTGCAGAAATCCCGCACGGAAGCAATCGTACAGTGGACATACCTGTAACATGTTGTTTTACGTAATGAGCTGGCCTCATTCTGAAAGTCTCATTCATCTTCCTCTCACTCCCTATGGAGCATCAAGCCACCACTGTAACTGGTTCCCTTACAGGAAGCCTGTACCTCTTGTAGCAGAGTTTTGTGTAGCAATTACTTTCACAAGATGAGGTTGCTAGACCAATATACAGCCTCATATTACCGCCTTGTACCGATACCCCTCAGGGAGCATTAGTCCTATTTTTTTTTTCTTCGTCTTATATGAAACCACCAGGAACTCCACAGAATATAAGTCTCGTTAGTTGCCTGTAAATTTATGCAAAGTAGTTAGTAGACCCTAATAGTCCTAAAATGTGTCCTTGCCACTTCCAACAGTGACGCCCCTGATATCACATAGATGATGTTTATTTGTTTTACAATTACCCTTTAGCTCCCTGTGGTTCATAGACTTTTAATAAGATCGAGCCAAGGTCTCTTGACTTTTGCCATCCATTCAAGATGTTTCCAAGTCTTTTTATCATGCGTAAATCTTTGTCTTTAACTCTCTTTTTCCAGGGTATTTTAGGTCTGTCGCATTTTATTTTATCCTGGGTGTTACAGAACAGATAACTACTTAGCAATGCCATCAGGGGAGTAAAGTGTTTTAGACAGAACACAACTTCCAATCCAACGCTACTATGCAGTTTTTCGAACATCGCACAAAAGTTTATATCACGTGACATGTTTGTAAGAAAATTTTTGTGCACATATTTTCTCTTCATTGCTGTTTTCCTGTCATGCCATGTTGTAATTTGTATACAGTATCAGTTGGTGTATTTATTTCACATGTGTGATATTTTGTATTTGCTCGCTTGAACTGTAAATAAATATTATACAAATGCTCGCTTAATTGTGCTTTCATTAATTTTTTTAAATGATTGTAGACAACAAAAGTCCATCTCCTGGCCTTTTCGTGGCGGCACCGTTTAATAGTAACAAAGGGGCGAAGGGCGAGTGTCTGGCGCCTTAAAACCAGATTACTCCAGGTACATTTGTGTATGTACCTGCAAGGGTACTTGGAGAGGAGATGGGCACCGCAAAGCAAACCTCTTGCCCACTGAAATGCTATGATGGAAAGTCAACTCAGTAATACTCCCTTTCGAAAACGATCCTCCAGGGAACAGTCGAAGGTAAACGGAGAAGAGGAAGGCAAAGAAAATCATGGGCTGATAACATCAAAGAATGGACAGGGCACGGTTTTTCCACACTTGTACGCATTGCTGAGGACAGAGAGCAGTGGAGGACCCTGTCTGCTGATGCTTCCACCATGGCACCCCTACGACACATGACGGGTTACGAGTTGAGATGAGATGAGAGACAACAAGGCTTTTTTCTTCTTATTCAACTGCTATGTCCGATGATGTTGATGATCATGTCTGTCTACAACTACCAATCTATAGTGTTGTTTATAAATATGTTGTTGACTTCTATACATCATCATGATCATCATCATTACCCTCCAGCTCTCAAAGATGAATAAACCGTCAAAAAATTCATGGCAAGTTCTCCTGTTCTGTGACATCCATCAAGGTCATTCCATATCTGCTGTATCCCGTTCACGTCTGCCTCCAGTTTTCTTCTTCCCTTCATTGTATTTGTCGGTCTCTCTCTACATCTCTTACACTGGGATTGAAGAACAATGATTGTCCTGTAAGGCTATCAGCGGGTTTTTCCATTGTGTACCATATCCAGTGTCAGGGGCTACTGCTTAAAAAAATAATGAAATAACTGAAATATTTCAACCTAATATATTTGAAGAATCGGTACTCTGCAGCTGTTACTTTAAAACACTGTTCTCTTCTTGCCGTATATACTCGAGTATAAGTCGAAAAATGTGTACTCATTTTTGACCTTAAAAGACGGAAAGAAATAAAGTTTCATGAAACCGTCACTGTTGCCCCCGCCCTTCTCGCCGCATACTGGTATCCTTCAGTTATAAACTTGCTGCATCATTACATGTTTTCAATAAAATATCTTAGGCAATACACTAACGAATGGGTTGAAATGAAGAACGCTGGAACTTTTTTTTCGATGTCACCCTTGTAAGTCGCCAGTGTCGTTAGGGTTAAGATTAAGGTTATGAATAAAGATTAGGTTTAGGATTCCTAAATATCGCCAGAAATATCGAAATTTCTTGCATCTGCAAGCTGGTGTGCCTTTTTATTAGCCGCTTTTCGATGTCTCTTCGCCAACGAACACAAAGTGCACAGAAATTACCAGCAGCTTTGAAGGGGAAAAATATAGCTTTTCATAAATTCGTCATTGAAGCATCCCTTTTTTTTTAAATACTTCGACTTATAATCAGGTCATTCATTTTAAACGCTTTTTAGATCCAAAATTCTATGGGTCGACTTATAGTCGGATCGACGTATACTCGAGTATGTATGGTAATTCAGATATCAGTAATATTACTATAAATATGACACTATAATAATATTTGTGTCAGATGAAGATATAAAACAACAACCAATAAGGTACATACTTTTATTTTTAAAAAGTGCTCCCGCTAAATATTTAAATTATATATTTATATAACAAGATCACTAACGAAGATGGCTGTATACCGCTTCACCTATGTCCCAGTCTTGACATATGGATGCGAGTCATGGGCAATGACTACAACTCACAAAAGCCAGATCCAAACCTCAGAAATGAGGTATCTGAGGAAGGTGGTTGAAGTAACAAGAAGAGACATGGTCCGCAACCAGACGATATGTCAAGGCATAAAATCCCACCCCTTGCAGACCCAAGTAGAACAGTCCCAACTAAGATGGTTTGGCCATGTCTGCAGAATGGGAGAAGATCGGCTACCACGACAAGCATGGGAAACAAAGAGCCAGGGATCCAGACCCCCAGGACGACCCAGGGTTCGCTGGGAGGACAACATTAGACAATCTTTGAAGGACCGAGGACTAGAATGGAACCAGGCCAGGAGGAAGACAGCCGATAGGATAGTCTGGCGCTCTCTCTCTCTTCCAAACCTCTACACCTCACGGTAGAAGGGGAACGACTAAGTAAGTAAGTAAGTAACAAGATCACTAATGTGGAACTGATGACAAAATCGAGAGTAATACAGGTGGGACAAAAGATGCAGTAAGAAGACAAGACGAAAGCGTTACAAGTCAGTTCTAGTTCGTTGCCAACGGTAAGAGGAATAGTTTGAGACCGAAAACACATGGTTGTAGACAGACATGAATGGAATAACAAGTGGAAGATAATAACTTCAATGGATGGTACAGGGCAGAAAGGTTTGGCTTTAATGTGGGACAAGCCTAAGCCTCCATAGGGAGCTAATGGGCAATGAATGGATGAAATGATGGCATAATCAGCGGCATTATATGTTAGGATAGAAATACTTAGCTTACATTTACTGAAGTTCTTTACTCCACAGGGTGTTGGTGGTAATGAGTTAATGATACATGAAATATTTCAGCATTTAAAACATACTTGACCTCGATGTCCCAGGTAGGATGCATTTTTGGTACGGAACACTGTACAGTTCATCCTGCCTGACGGTACCGGGTACTGTACAATGCGTGTTACCGGTGAAGTACTCGGTGCTTCCTAAACCGGTTCATATATACTTAAGCCCTGTGTTTGTTCCCGCGGGTCTCTGAAGAGATCAAGATATAAAGTTGACTTTAACTCTTTCCTAATAAGTCTCATGTCAAGTCTCACGTCACTTAGTACACATTTCAAGTCGAGTCTCGTGTCCTTAACAGTAGTTTTCAAGTCGAGTCTCATTTTAAAAAATGTAAAACTTTTTATAGTTACAATCGCGTTTATTCAAACATTCACACAAATTACTATAAATCATATTGACAAATAATAATCTCTATTTTTAGTACTTTATTAATTGATTGCTATTTATTATATACGAGTAGATTTAAACAAACCATTTTTGGTTTCTCCGTATCAGTGCTTTATAAATGAAGATGGCGAAGCTGGTTCACCAAAATTAGTAAATCACGAGTCAGTTCGCTGATTTAAAAAAAGTAAAAAATAAATTAAAAAACTCGAGTCGAGTCATTGTGGTGATTTATATATGAAGAATTATTATGTATTTTAGCTCGATCAAGCACACAACTACATGTACAACAACACAAAGAAGCTAACAGGGACATATAACCAAGAAAATGACCTCATAAAAGATAAGAAATACAAGAACAAATGAAGAGATGGACAGAACATTTTGAGGAACTTCTCAGTAGACCATCTCCAACTAATCCCCCAGACATCCAGCCAGCAGAAGATGGGCTATAGATCAGCTGTGAACGACCAAGTAGAGAAGAAATAATGATAGCCTTAAAGCTTCTGAAAGATGGAAAAGAAACTGGTCCAGATGGCATTCCAGCAGAGGCCATCAAAACAGATATTGATACCTCTACATACCTTGTAGATATTATGCAATCTACTTGGCAAAGTCTGGGAGAGAGAGAGAGAGGACATACCATCAGAATGGAAGGAAGGTTATCTGGTCAAGTTGCCTAAGAAGGGAAATTTACAAGAGTGCACAAATTATAAAATAATAATGCTACTATCAGTGCCAGGAAAAGTATTAAACAGAATCATCCTTGAGAGATTAAAAGAGTCCATAGACAAAGCAACTGAGAGATGAACAAGCAGGTTTTCGACAAAACAGATCCTGTACAGACCAGATAGCCACATTGAAAATAGTAGTTGAACAAAGTCTGGAATGGAATTCACCGCTATACATCGGATTCGTGGACTATGAAAAGGCATTTGACAGTGTAGACAGAGAATCACTTTGGAAATTGATGAGGCATTATGGAGTTCCCTTGAAGATCATTAACTTAATAAGGAAGACCTATGAAGACATGACATGCAGCGTTCTTCATGAAGGACAACTTACAGAACCGTTTAGGATTAGAACAGGAGTGAGACAGGGATGCCTCTTGTCTCCATTTCTTTTCTTACTAGCAATAGATTGGGTTATGAAAACATCGACATCACACAACAGAAATGGAATCCAGTGGAATCTGACTAAACAGCTTGATGATCTGGATTTTGCAGATGACTTGGCTCTTCTGCCCCATAACCATAATCAGATGCAAGAGGAAATGAAAATTCTCGATTAGAGGTCACAACAAGTGGGCCTGAAAATACACAGGGAAAAGACAAAGATTATGAGAATAAATGCAAGAAATGATAACAAGGTTAAACTTGAAGAAACACAAATAAAAGATATAGAATCATACACATATCTTGGCAGTAATATAGACAAAGTTGGAGGAGCAGACAGTGATATCAAAATAAGAATACAATAAGCAACAGGAGCTTTCATTGCATTGGGAAACATTTGGAGAACAAGATAAATCAAGTCCAACACGAAAATAGGAATCTTCAACTCAAATGTCAAGTCAGTCCTATTGTATGGCACTGAGATATGGAGAGCAACAAAAACAACAAACAAAAAGCTACAGACTTTTATAAATGGGTGCTTGCCCAGAATAGAAAGACTGAAATGGTATGACAAAGTCACAAATATGGAATTGATGACAAGAACCAGACAAGTGCCAGTGGAACAAGAGTTGAGAAGAAGACGCTGGCGATGGATAGGACACACATTGAGGACACCTGTTGATAGCTTTACAGGGCAGTCCTTGTTCTGGAATCCACAGGGAAAGAGAGGCACAGGTGTTGCGCACATATTTTTGATTCACAGATTACAAAAATACGATATGACTAATTGATATGAAAAAGAGATTACTTTTGTTACAATCAAAGTTATATCACCCATGATTTGATTTATACTTTTGATTATGTGGATGATTTCCCTTGAATATTGATCTGGCGGATTAATACCGAATTTATGTAATTTCTCATTTGTTAGGGCCAGAAAATAGATTGATCTTGTTCAATATGTTTATGGCCTGAATTTATATGTATTACTTGTCTAGTGCAAGAAGATTCAGTCTTATATTGTATATCTTTGTATGTTTAGGTCGGACTATATTCTTTGTGCCGAACACTGGGGCAGGTATTCGTTTTTCAAGGCATGAGTGGAGAGTCTCGATAATGCCGCCTGAATATGGCTGTGTGTGTAATTTTGGGCTGGTCCCTTTTAAGGGTTGAAAAGTGATTTGTGCATGTTTTTCCTGGAGGAGTTAGTGTCTCTGCAAGAGTCTATTTGTCAGAGATTCTCCTCATGCACTTTGTTATTAATTCGGACTCCAGGTAATACCAGACCCTTCTTTTGATGATCTCTATGTGGTTAGGCCTGGATGGATTTCGTGCTTCGAACATCGTTGGTCGTTTATATACCATTGAAGATGACAGGTTTCCCAACAGAGCTTAGGTCTACATGTAACAACCTTAGTAATGTGGAACTGTAGGGAAACTCTAGGAAATTATTGATATTCAAATTGTGAATTAACTTTGGCTTATCATTATCCTTCTGCTGGGTGAGTGAGCAAAACTCAGGAAGGCAGCCATCTTGTTTTCTTGTCATCGTTATGAATCACTGTCAAGAGAACAGTCTATCAAACTTATTATCGGACAGTGATATGGAGATCTCACTAACATGAAAACCCCTATCGTGGTTTAACTTTATTACATAAATATTTTGATATATGTCGCTGGAGAACTTAGCCAAGGAAAAGGTTCGGCCAGTGAACTCTTTATATGTTTACACACCCACACCCACTGATGCGTTCAGTCAGTTAGGGGATGTGGCAATAGTATGCTAGAACATTGAATGATTACCTTATATCTTTCATCATATTTGAATGCTGCATGAAATATGATCTACTGTTCAAATGCCTAATGATGTATACGTCAACATGTTCCTATGACTATGTTCCGTGCTGTCCTGATGTGTGCGTCCCTATTAAACGGTGTGAAATGCCCGCTGTAGTTCAAGTCGTCATTGCCTTGCATAAGAGTGTGTGAGAAATATTATCAAGTGGTCGATTACACAGAACCATTACACCATTTGCGTAACTTGACACTCCCACTCAATGTCAATATGACAGGTTCATTTGACTATACAGAAGTAACTCGAAGAAGACCTTCTTATCAGTGATGACCAGTACACGACTCTAAAACATAACACCCGCATCCAGGCGTTTATCAGTGGTAGGCCAGATCCCTGGGTTTATTGTACCAGACCATTCCTGACGGCAGATACGACACGCAAACACGGATGTACAAGTTGACAGTACAACTACACAGTCGAAGTCAGCATGACCTGTCTTATCAAGTGAATACAGAATCTAGGTCAGCGCTTTGTGACATGTTGTGGTACAGACTTTATTTATGTCAAGTAGACATTGCTACACAAGTGAAAAGTTCACCATATTAACAGGAAATGCAGTAATATTGAGAAGTTAATATATTTCATCGGTGGATCTTGTATATACTCATTGTTGAACTTTGTAATAAATTAGTTCAAGAATTTAAGAACTTATTAAAAGTGGCAGTTATTACAACACATTCCAACCACAACACATCTAATTAATTAATGTATGCATTTATGCTATTGATGTTTACATGTTATTTGTGTATATGTATAGTTGTTTATATGTCCGTGGGCGGTTGGTGAGGTGACTAGCACAAGAAATACCGAGTAATATTGGTCTTGTACTAGTGTTCCATAGGGAGCACATTTCTTAATTGAAATTTGCTAGCGACAATCTGTTGCTATTTCTGTTAGTTGTTAAGACACGTTATCTTCGTTGTTTTTGTTAATAATTTTGTGTTCCTTAGTTTTGTTTTGATTTGTTTGAATTTGTTGGTCTCATCTTTCCTTTAATTCAGTTCGTTACATCATTTATATTTATACTCTGTGACGTCATTTGTTTTGTTTAGTTCATTGCAGTTATCATCACAGATTCTGTGATTATTTACTTACTTCAGTTCCTTATATTTAATTTAATTTAATTTGATTTCTGCAATTGTTTTCATATTGTCTTTTATGCTTGTCCTTTGTTAATGTCTTTGGTTGACAGATAATAGGAGGTATATTTGAATACACTTATATGATAGTACAGGCCAGTACTTTATTATTATTATTACTGTACAAGGAAGTATACAAGACCTGTTTAAGGCTTGTCTCCCACATTGATTGGGATAGAAAGATATTATTTTCCACAGGTACTCAAGTGATCATTTGTTTCATGATAACCATATAAGGTCTTTGACTAAGACTAAGAGAGTGAAATAAAATAAAGTGAGTATACAAGTCTATAGTATAGACTTGTCTCCCATTAAAGTGGGATAAGGTAATTTATTTACTTTTTCAGGTTACTGATTTCATAAGACAGGATGGCTAATTTAGATTACTTTATCCAGCAAGGGTTAACCCTTGGTAAGTCTGGTAAAGAATTGGAAGAATATTCATCTGCTCAATTTGCCATTGCATTAAAATCAGAAGAGAAAATACAAAAAGATGAGAATAAATGGAAAGCAGAAATTGAACAAAAGAAGATAGATGCTGAGAATTTCAGATTGCAGATGCAAGCTGAGGAGAAAAACGCTGCTGCTGAGGAGAAAAAAGCTGCTGCTGAGGAGAAAAAAGCTGCTGCTGAGGAGAGAAAACTTCTAATAGAAGAAAAAAAATTAGAAGCTGAACAAAATTGATTAGACAGAGAAGCTGAAGCTGAACAAAAAAGATTATACAGAGAAGCTGAACAAAAGAGATTAGACAGAGAAGCCGAGGAGAATAAGGCAAAAAGAGAACATGAACATCAGAAAGAACTTTTAGCATTTGAGTTAGAAAAAATGAAATTGACAAATATGAGTATTGTTAATCAATCATCTGGTGGTAATGTTAAACCCTTTACTTACAAGGTCAAGGTACCAGCGTTCAACTCTGCCAGTGATGACATAACATTCTGGCTTGATAGATTTGAACGCGCTTGTCGAGCTCATAATGTGGATAAATCACAATATGCTAATCAGTTGTCTGAGAATCTAAAAGGTGATTCTCTGACGAGTTTATGTTTGGTTGAAGAAGCTGACAAGGATAATTATGAAGTTATCAGGGCAGCCTTGATAAAGAAGTACCAACTGTCAGAGGGAGGTTATCGTATTTTGTTTAAGACAATGGTACCTGAGACAGGGGTAGAATTCTCAGAATTCATTGCAAAAGCACGTCTTACATTTCAACGATGGATTGAATTATCCAAAATAGAGAAAACATATGAAGCTCTTATGGATTTGTTGCTCAGAGACAAGATCATGTCCTCTGTGAACAAACAATTCCTTGAATTTTTACACGAGCGTAAACCTCAAACACTAAAACAAATGCAAGAATTTTATGACCAATACGTCACGGCACACTCTGACGTAACTCTTAGCAACACTAAGATTAAAGAGGGTATGCCAGTTGCGTCAGCAACACAATACAATAATAATTACTCACACAAGTTCCAAGGAGCTCAAAATAAATTTGATAAAAAGGTTAGCTGGAATAAGTATCAAAACAAAGGTAACCACTCAAATCAGGGTTCTTCTCCGAAGAACTGGAATCGGGCTGACAGTCCTCGATACTCGAGGGGTGGCCATAATTATAGACATTTCCGCAAAGGAAGTCACTATAGGAACTACCCAAGTTCTCCTTCATGGAAACAACAAAACCAACAATACAGAGACACTCATTATAATGAGCATGATTATGATCATGAATATTGTCACGGAGTGTTTTGAGGCTATTTTGTATGTGTGAATGTTCCCATGCTCCAGCGGGAGTTTATTAGTCATGTGAGTTGTTGTGAGCTGGGAATGCGTGCATGGTAATAATTTAGCTACAGGGTTGTGAGCGTTGCTTGAGACAAGCTGTTAGCTTTTGTTATGCGTGAATGAAGATCAGTGGAGCGTGAAAGGATTTCACGGGTTTTAGGGAATACGCATGAAAGGGGCAGTCAGCGGGAGGAATGTGTTGGTTGGAGACGTGTGTTGAGTCAGTAGAGAGTTGAGTCAGTAGACAAGAGACAGCATAGAGTGTAGAGCAGAGAAGGGTGGATGTTGCAGTAGTTGATTATGAATAATCCTAGTTGCTGTGTGTAGTGATTCCGAGAAGCAGAGTGCTTACTGAATACTCGGGATTGATGATGTCTACATTGTTTGTAATGGCCCTGCGTCCATTGTGATTTGTGGTTCATATAATATATTGCGGAGATTGATACAGGCTGTTGGAGTTATTCCTTGGACAATTAGCTGTACGAGCGGTGTGTAAGTGTTGTCTGTCTAATCTTCCACATCCACCTATATACACCCTACTCGTCACATTGGGGGCTCGTCTATTTGGATGTTACAAACGAACCCAAAGTTTTGCAGCCCTAAAGTGATCTGAGGTCATTTGGTCAGCAGCCTATGTTTTTCAACGCAGCGAAGTGTGACAACTTTACAGTAACCAAACGAGTCGACACTGTTCAAATCTAGGTCAGTTGTCAGCGGTACGTGTGTGCTGATGAATAAACAGTGTGCTAAGAATACTGTCTTACAGGTCTGTGTACATTCATCGCTTACTGCGGCTGTGAAACGGTGTGTTGTGACCAAGAAGAACTTACTGTTTATCTAGGAGAATCTGTTGTGACCATAGAAGTAGACCTGTGAAACTGTCGTGTTGCTGTGTGTGAAGTGGAAAACACGAGCCCTCTTTTCCAAAGTGTGTAGCTAGTGGCGCTACAGAATCTGAACTGAGTGTGTTGTGCCGTGCTGTGTGTGTGGTCTTCATATTTCATCAACCTTGGGACTGGCTGAAGACATTATAAACATATCTACACGCTTGGAATTTAAGTATATGTATTGGTTCTGTAAACATTTAGTGTTCGTTATAATTCCTTAAGATACAACTTAATTAGATATTATTCGGTTATTATTCGTTTAAGGAAGTTACGTAATATTCTTTCGTGCTCTAGTATGCTAATGTTTTATTAGGTTGTTTACTAAGTTTCTAGTTAAAAAGGTAATTTTTGTGTTATATAGTGTTAACGGTGTCTTTCATAAGAAATCAGTAGTTCTTATTGTATACTGAGTACTTCTGTTTTCGCATGTAGCTTCTTCTCTTTAGTTCTGTTATTTTCTTCTTTCAATATCACATATTTTCTACTTCATCTTCAGTGTTGCTGTTCTACTGTCTTTAGTATTACTCTTTCTTTATGTGATGTAGGTTTAGACTAGACTACATTTATAATTAATTGTAATATCTATAGTACCTTTAGCTGTGCTATTCCTATCTGCCTTACACATTACTTATATCTACGTTACTTATAACTGTGTGAATCCTAGCTGTCATCTTTCTCTCTAGTTCTTTCGTCCATTTTAGTTTGATTCTAAGAGCTTGAATTATATACTAAGTGTGTATTAAACATATTCCTCACAGGAACTGTTGTAGAGTTTGGACTTCTCAAAGTTACTGCTGCAGAGGTGACTTGGAGACAACAAATCAGATCAGTTTATTGCCATAGCCTGCCATTCCAGTACACCAGAAAAAGCTACGTAACCTTAGTGTATTTTGGTTCATCATTCTAAGGCCTTAATTCATTTATTTGTCCAGGTTGCTTTATAGGCCTCCCTTGGCATTCATTGTTTCAGTGTTGTTGTTGGGCGTAACGATTATGTTATTTATTTGTATTTTGATTTCATCTGTAGGATTTTGCAATATTTATTCTTAGAAGGGGTCCTATCCTGTGGGCAGGATCAGTTGTATTGCCCTTCACGAATAAAGTGGGCATTTTTGCATTAGTTGTTTACGTGCAGTTTGTTGTTGGTTGTGTATTACATTCCCTCTTTGACGTATTGTGTACATGGTGTATTCTTCAGTCATTTTCTTCTTACACTATCCTGTAAATACGTTAATTTTTTCAATCTCCTGTTTTTCGTACGTTATAGAGGTCAGGTACTGTATATTTCAATATTACTTCTGTCACACATCTTTCCTTTTTCTTGTTACCGACCTACCAAGTTGTTGGTTGTTAATTAGGGTGTAGTGTTTATCATCATCATTTGTGTCATTGTTTGTTTTGTAGGGTTAATAATTTTGTGGTGGGTAGACATTGAATACAGTGAGTAAGGTATCATCTTAGTAGTTATTTAAGATATTATTGTGCGGGTGTGAGCTATTTTGACATTAAGTTAGAGTATATGAGGTACATATAAGACAGATATATTTATAATCATGTCAACACTTATGGATTTTATCCTCGTTGGTGAGAAGATAGGAAAGTCTGGAAAGGATCTCTTAGAGTTTGCACAAGCTCAATTTAAAGAGGTGCAGGATAGACAAGAACGACATGAAGAGCGAGAAAGAAAGAAAGCGGAAGCAGAGGAAGAGACTAAGAGATTAGAGATACAGAAAGAAATTAAAGAGATAGAAGCACAAAAAGAAATTAAAAAGATAGAAGCGGACAAAGAGGTATCCTTGAAAAAACTCGAGTTAGAGAAATCGGGTATAGACACATCATCAAAAAAAAGAGTATGGGAGTATGTACAAGTTGAAACTCCCAATTTTCAACGAATCCATAGATTTTATGGACTGTTTTTTGGAGAGGTTTCAAACGAAGGCAACTGCCTTAAAGATTAATAAAGAACTGTGGGGATCACTGTTGACAGATTATTTAACAGGGTCAGCATTAAAAACAGTTTTTCAATTAACTGTGGTACTTGGCATCGCACTGTGGAACTTTAACCGATAGCCTTGTTCATTTAACCTGTACTTGCGTAACAAAGTTTCCTTCACTATGTCATAATTTAATCTATCTTCCGTTGGCTTTTTTCCAGGAAAGAAAACCGGAAAATATTTCAGCAATGTCTCAGTTAGGTCAACAGTACGCAACCGCACATCCGGGGAGACCGATTCATAAATCAGCGGTGCCAGAAACATTTACGACATGTGTGGCCAAGCGGAGTTATGAAACACGACCATATCGGAGACAAAATTCTCGTAGTGAGGAGAGACCTTATGATAAGAAGGCAGTCAGTAGGAAATGGACAGAAAGAAACTTCCGTACATCGCCCAGGAACCAACAGAATATGACAGAGTCAAGTAGTAGAAGACCTTCTGGTTGTTTTAAATGTGGATCACCATGCCATGGAGCAAAGTTTTGTGACAAGCCTGAACCTCAGTCTGTGGCCGAGCCTCAGACTAGCACTCAGGATAGTCCACAGAAGAGCCAGCGTGAGGAATACAGATGCTTTCTATGTAATGGTATTGGTCACCTTCAATTTGATTGTCCTAATAGGAAGTTTGAACGCGCAAGTTCGGTGGTAGTCTTAGATACATTCAACAACGAGAGTTGTGAAGGGTGCAGACCACTTTTTCATAAAGATGAGACACCAATTCTGATTTGTGGCCACCCACTTCCATGTTTGTCAGCAGTTCATACAGATGGGAATATAGTCTTGCATACAGGGTACGTAGGACATAAAGTTGTATCCATCTTAAGGGATACAGGATGTACAACAGTTGGGGTGCGGAGATCGTGCATTGAGGGGTCTCGTTGGTTGGGTCAAACTGCTCGGTGTATCACTTTTGGTGGCAGGGTGGAGTTTTACCCTCTGGTGTTGATAGATATTGATACACCATTCTTGCGGGGTAGGGTAAAAGCATGTGTTCTTGACGATAATGCGGTCGCTGATCTGATACTTGGAAATATTCGTGGTATCAAAGAATGCACTGATGACGATATCAAACTATGGAAGCACAAACATAGAGATGATACTTATGGAGGAACTACTAAATTGCAAGGAAAACCTAGGGTAATTCCTGTAGATAGCATGTCATCTGGTAATGTCCGAGTTGCTGATACTTCAGTATTAAATTTAATTTCACCCCAACGAGAAGATATATCGTTTCCAAAACAGATGGATCAACCAGAAACTAACATTGGGAGGCATATTAATCAGCAAAGGAAAAGGGTGAACGTAAGATGAATATTCAGGAAAGGGCAGTAAATGAAACAAAGATGAACTTTACTTTGCCAGAAAAAAAGTGAATATGATGGATCTGTCAAATATCCTGAGACAGACCGGATGAAAGAAGAGCGCAGAAAACTGATTGAGAACTATCGCAGAGTAGGTCGTGGTGCTCGTATGCCACATGAGAAACATGACATAAGAGAAACTAGTGACTTAAGAGATTCAAGACACTTTACAGGAAGCCGCATGAGTAGTAATGATTACTGTGGTAATTTTCAAAGTAAACGTCGGATTGGATTTAGAAACAGGTACAGAGGACAAGATATAGACAGAGGATTTTGTTCCAGCAGACCAAGCTATAGTGAACAAAAAGCTGGAGAAATATACAGAGGTAGTTTCAGAAGAGATTGCCGCTGGGAAGACAAAAGAGAGAGTAACCATCTTTACAGTAGAGCACGTCATAGATGGAGTGATGGTGGTGAGAGCTATTGTTGTAGCTGCGGTAATAAGCGGGGGTATCGTCAACCTAAATGGAGCAGCTACCCTGAAGAGTATGACCAAGGCTGAGATTAATATGGTGCCGGAAGAGGCCTCTGGTAATATAATATTGAAATTACAGAGCCCGAAAACTAACATCACTAACTCAGAAGGGAAGGCCTAACAGAGTGATTTGTACAAATAAGTGTCAAAAGTGACTTAGATAAAATTTGAAAATATTTTTGCAAGTAGTCAACTTTTGTTGCTTTCTGATTTAGACAAAATTTTCTTTCTCATAGCAGATGCTTCAGCATTGATCATAGGGAGTTGCAACAAGTTTTCTGCAGTCTGCCATGTCACCAAGCAGCTGAACATTAACCTTACAACAGTTTGCTGTAGGACAAGATACCAGACTAGCGGATTTTGATTGTAATAAAGCATGTTTACTTGTAGTTATATTTGTATAAGTTTGATGACTTTACATGAAGTTTGTAGATTATGCAGGCATTTCTCTGATATGAAAATGAATTTTGTTTAACTTTACAGATATTGAATGTCATTGTCACTAGAATAATAAGTATGCTATTAGTGTGAATTGATGTAAGTTGTATGAAAGCATTGTTTACTTTGATGATGTATTTTAGGTTTGATGATGTATAGGACTCCCATCTCTGTCTTCACGGTGAAAAACCCTGGTTTTTCACGTGGGGAAAGGGGTGGATGTCACGGAGTGTTTTGAGGCTATTTTGTATGTGTGAATGTTCCCATGCTCCAGCGGGAGTTTATTAGTCATGTGAGTTGTTGTGAGCTGGGAATGCGTGCATGGTAATAATTTAGCTACAGGGTTGTGAGCGTTGCTTGAGACAAGCTGTTAGCTTTTGTTATGCGTGAATGAAGATCAGTGGAGCGTGAAAGGATTTCACGGGTTTTAGGGAATACGCATGAAAGGGGCAGTCAGCGGGAGTAATGTGTTGGTTAGAGACGTGTGTTGAGTCAGTAGAGAGTTGAGTCAGTAGACAAGAGACAGCATAGAGTGTAGAGCAGAGAAGGGTGGATGTTGCAGTAGTTGTTTATGAATAATCCTAGTTTGTGTGTGTAGTGATTCCGAGAAGCAGAGTGCTTACTGAATACTCGGGATTGATGATGTCTACATTGTTTGTAATGGCCCTGCGTCTATTGTGATTTGTGGTTCATATAATATATTGCGGAGATTGATACAGGCTGTTGGAGTTATTCCTTGGACAATGAGCTGTACGAGCGGTGTGTAAGTGTTGTCTGTCTAATCTTCCACATCCATCTATATACACCCTACTCGTCACAAATATTATGATTCAAACCCAAATAGGGGTTATAACAGAGGAGGCAATAATAACTATAGAGGTTATGATAATCGAGGTAGATCACAATATAAAAGACGTAAATCACAGTACCAGGCTAACTCTGCACAGCAAGAGTTCCATGAAGCCGGTAATCAAGCTAATGATAAGAAAGACTCTAATAATGTGGGATGTTCTGCTTTCGATTTTGGTAGAGCATCTCAATGTTCCCAATGCAAAACATTATTCGATCCAACCACGGTTTCTACTTTAAGCTGTGGTCATCCTCTTCCCGCTCTCCCTGCGTCAGTCGCGCATGATAGAAGAGGTGCTCTTGTCTTAAATAGAGGTCTAGTAGATAGTACTCCGGTCTCAATTCTTTTTGATTCCGGGTGCACAACCATTGGAATGAGGCAGTCACTCATAGATCCTTCTCGAGCCACTGGCAAAGTAATCAAATGCGTAACATTTGGTGGCACATTGGAGAAGTACTCCACTGCCATTGTCAATATTGCTACTACCTTCTTTACAGGAGATGTACACGTATGTGTTCTCCCGAATCCGATCGCTGATCTTATAATCGGTCGCATTCATGAAGTGAAAGAATGCATTCCGCAACAAATTGTTGATTGGGAAAATAAGAATATGCAAACTGCTAATGCTGTAGTCACTAGGGCTCAAGCTCTTAACGTGCCTCAATCTTCACCTTCTGAAGATAACGATACACAGAACCAAGATGATCCCTTGGAAATTTCTCGTGACTCCTTCATAAAGAAACAGGAAGATGATCCTACTTTTAAAAAATTCTTCACGCTAGCAACAAAAGGTGATCCAAATAAAGATACAAATCGTAAATCTTGGATTACGATGAAGAATGGCGTACTTGTACGTATGGTACAAGACTCCGCTAAGTCTAGTCATTCTCAAATTCTTGTGCCCAAAAATATGAGAGTTAAAATCTTACAGTACGCTCATGATTCTCAGTGTGCTGGGCATAGGGGTTTTTCCCGTACTAAATCTAGAGTTCTTGAATCTTTCTTTTGGCCTTTTGTGAACAAGGACATACGAATCTATTGTCGATCTTGTAAGGTGTGTCAAGAAGTTAAATCCAAAGGTCCACGCCATGCTGCACCTATTCAGGCTGCAGATATTCCAATTCGACCATTTCAAAAAATGGCGATAGACATCATCGGTCCATTTAAGACAAAGTCTGCTAGAGGACACCAATTTATCTTGACGTGTGTGGATATGTGCACACGTTGGCCAGAGGCTATTCCTCTGAAGAGCATAACTACTGTCGATATTGCAGATGCTCTTTGGCTCATATTTTCTCGTCTGGGATTCCCAGGAGAAATATTATCAGACCATGGTACCCAACTCATATCGGATACCATGTCTCAAGTAATGTCGACTCTTAAGATAGAGAGATCTCTGAGTAGTATTTATCATCCTATGTCTAATGGGATGGTAGAACGTCTGAATAGAACGCTTAAAAACTTGTTAGGTAAGATAACTGAAGATCATCCTCAGGATTGGGACAGGGTTTTACCCGCGGCTCTCTTTGCATACAGAGAGGTCGCCAACAAACATACAGGATTTTCTCCCTTTGAGCTTGTTTTTGGTGCGAAACAGTGAGGTCCTATGTCATTACTTCATGACCTTATAACTGCTGATAATATTGTCGATGACACAAAATCCTCTTACGAATATGTCATTGCACTTAGACACAAGATTATCGAAGCATGCAAATTGGCAACTGCTTCTTCTGAATTTGCGAAACAGAAGGCAAGGCAATTTGCCAATAAGAAGAGATGCTTGCGACAACTTTGTCCAGGTGACAAAGCATTTGTCTTACTACCTTGTAGGGAAAACAGACTTCTCATTTCTTGGAAAGGTCCGTACGATGTAATATCAAAAGTTTCCGATGTTGACTATTGTAAAGACGTTATTTCTTACTACACCTGTAGTACACCACTGTAAAGTATCAGTCTGTCTGCTCTGTAAGGAAGAGTGGTGTGTTGCTGAGATCAGGCATGTTCCAGTCTACCCAGCTGTAAATGGGTAACTCACCCTAGTCCTGAGTTAGGGAAGGCAAAGGCTCCAGGGGAAAGCAGGCCCTGAACTTGGTCACTTCAGCCGACGCAGGATGGTGTATGTATGAAGAAGAAGTGTAGAGTGTGATTACCGCGAATGGTGTGCTGTTCGTGTGCTGACCAATATAACCACTCACACTTGTCTACAAGGCACCAATGCAGACTGCTGGAATCTTAGTTTACTCAATTTATTCAGACGTACACACTGGGACATACGAGTACATCATGGTTCGTTGACATATCAATTTGTAGGTATACATAGCAGATCTGAAGTCATGACACATTCAGAAATAATGGCAGTACATCAAAGTTCAATGTCATGATACATTATGGCCGCATTCCCCTATCTGACTAAACGCGTCAGTGAAGGAATCGATAAATAACTAAAGTTACTTGACGTCCATAGTTTGTAGTATAGATTATGAAACCACGAAGGGGGGTTTCTAGCAGGATTGAGATCTCTCTGTCACTGTCCGATAATAAGATAAATAATCTGTTCTCTTGGCAGTGATCAAAACATATGATGACCGAAATCCAACATGGCTACCTCCCTGAGTTGTCGTTCACTCATGCATAGGGAGGAGAATATAAGCCAGAGTTAATTTGTAATGGGTATATAAAGGATTTCATAAATGTTTCCATACAGCTCTACGGTGATCAGGTTAATTTCACGTAGCCATAACCGCTGCAGGAAAATCTGTCATCTTCGTCGATACCAAACACGACACTAGCATAACGAAGCACCAAAAGTCAAGCTAGGCCTAACCGACGAGAGATCATCAAAATAGGAGCTGGGTTTACCTGGAGTCCGAATCATCTATATACTGACATAAGGAGAGTCTCGAACACAAACTATCGTAGAGACACCATCTCCTTCAGAAGAAATACCACTTCATAAGACATTTTTTCCTGACGAAAGGACCAGCTCTAGAAAAACGGACCCCGCCATTTGTAAGCAGTACATCGGAACTCATCACGACTTGTCAAGACAACTCATACTTCCGCTAGACCGGAATACAAGAATCTAGTCCCTCCTACCCATCCAAAATATACAATATAGGACTGATTCTACTTGTACTAATAATATGTAATACATATGAATTCAGGCCATGAACACAATAAGCAAATTAATATATTTTCTGGCCCTAAAAAATAAGTACAAACGCAAGCGCACTATCCTTGCGCCGGATCAATATCCAGAACGATTACTCCTATAATCAAAAGTGTGAATCAAACATGGATTATCTCGCTTTTACCATAAACAGCATTTTCATACACAAATGAATGCATGTCTATATTTTCCCATATCAAATAGCCATATCAATTTTTGTAAAATGTGCGTCAAAAATATGCACGCAACAGATTACCACACTCCTCGGGAAAAAAAAAATGGTACATTTTTTTTTTTTTTTTGAAATACATCTAGGAGCAACATACAATAGGCTCACAACGCACCAATAACAATGCGCAGATGATAAGCATAAGTTTTATGACCTTAGAGAAAGTACTTCTCTAAGTATAAATATTTCCAGAGAGGTGTCACCAACGCATACTACAATATTAGCAATGACACAATTTCCACATTAGTTTATACGTAAATTTCATCTAAGATATCTTAACATCATGATCATCAAAGACGAAAACCATTGAAAAATCAGCGGTGAATACATATCAATGAACCGCTAAGTAGTGTTACAATCAATATATGATATATTACATATGTGTACACATTTCAACATAGAAACAACTGTATCAAAGTTGTATAACAGTTATGAATCATGTGGGCATCTAGACAAAATATCTGCCATCACATTTTCTGACCCACGGATAGCTCGCACCGAAAAATGAAATGGCTGTAGAGCAATCGCGTATTGTGTTGATCTCGCGCTCTTCAGATTTTTACTCTGAATAGCCGTAAGAGCCTTCTGGTCAGTTTCCACAATGAAATGCGCGCCCAGAAGAAATCTTTGCAGTTTAAGGATTGACCAAACCATAGCCAATAATTCACGGTCTAGAACCGAGTAATTCTTCTCTGCGGCATTTAATTTCCGAGAAATATACATCACTGGATGCAGAGTTCCAGAGTACTCTTGCATTAGTGCAGCTCCAATCCCGGTGGATGAAGCGTCACTACGAAGAATAAATGTCTTATCCTTAGAAGGCAATACTAGGATAGGTGAAGTAGAAAACATAGTTTTAACCTTATCCAAAGAGGATTGACATTCTTGAGTCCAATGGACTACATTAGGAGACCCTTTCTTTAGCAAGGAAGAAAGAGGTGACATAATGGAGGACAGATTCGGGATGAATCGTCCATAAAATTGTATTAGACCTAAGAGACTTCGTACTTGCTTTTTAGTCTTGAGAATAGAAATGTTAAGTATCTTACTTGTATTATGGTCTTCTGTTTTTAGGAACCCATGACCAACACGGTGTCCTAAGAAAGATATTTCGCTAAAACCAATACATGCTTTCGATGGTTTCGCTGTCAGGTTATGCTCGCGTAAGATAGACAATAGTTCATTTATACCATTATAGTGATCGTTCCAAGTATCACTGAAAAGACAGATGTCATCAAGATACGCAATGACATCTGAGCGATGAGATAGGATTCGACGGTTCATGCGTACAAATGTAGCAGGGGCGTTCATAAGACCGAAAGGCATGAAATTCCATTGGAATAGACCCCTAGGCGTCGAAAAAGCAGTAAACGGTTTGGCGTGTTCGGATAGTGGAACTTGCCAATATCCCTTAGACAAATCGAGTTTAGTAAAGAAGTGAGAATTCGATAGTCTCGTAAGTAGCTCTTCTAGTAAAGGCATAGGCTCAGCATCGAATTTAGTCACTTGATTCAATTTGCGATAATCCACGCAAAGACGTATGTTATTGTCTTTTTTCCGTACTATAACCATCGGCGAAGAATATGCTGATGTGGATGGTTCTATAATTTTTAACTCTATCATCTCATCTAACTCTTTCTCTACCTGTGCTTGAAAATGTATCGGAATAGGATACGGTCTGACTCTTATAGGACTATGGTCAGTAAGAATAATGTCATGTTGAATGACATCAGTTTGACCAGGAATGTCTGTAAGGACATCCTGAAATTGTTCTAACATAGTAGAAACTTGTTTCTGCTCTCCTGGAGATAATTCTGGAGAAATTGCAACATCTTTCCATGATTCATTAGAGTGAAGAGGAATCATTGGAAAAGGTAAATTTACATCCGAGAAACTCGTTTCCTCATCCTGTATTACTGACAGAGATGAGTACTGTCCATGTTGGACCGGAAAATCGTCCGTTGCCTGGAAAACAGGTTGTAAATAATCAGGACGTTCATGGAATTCCGTGAGCATGTTGATGTGGAAGGTTTTACGCTTCCCGTCAATATCGACGATATAGTCAACATCGGAAACCTTTGATATTATATCGTACGGACCTTTCCAAGAAATGAGAAGTCTATTTTCCCTACAAGGTAGCAAGACAAATGCTTTGTCACCTGGACAAAGTTGACGCAAACATCTCTTTTTATTGGCAAATTCCCTTGCCTTCTGTTTCGCAAATTCAGAAGAAGCAGTTGCCAATTTGCATGCTTCAATAATCTTGTGTCTAAGTGCGATGACATATTCATAAGAGGATTTTGTGTCATCGACAATATTATCAGCAGTTATAAGATCATGAAGTAAGGACATAGGACCTCGCGGTTTCGCGCCAAAGACAAGTTCAAAGGGAGAAAACCCTGTATGTTCGTTGGCGACCTCTCTATATGCAAAGAGAGCCGCGGGTAAAACCCTATCCCAATCCTGAGGATGATCTTCTGTTATCTTACCTAGTAGGTTTTTCAGAGTTCTATTCAAACGCTCCACCATCCCATTGGACATAGGATGATAAATACTACTCAGCGATCTCTCTATCTTCAGAGTCGACATTACTTGAGACATGGTATCCGATATGAGTTGGGTACCATGGTCGGATAATATTTCTGCTGGAAATCCCAGACGAGAAAATATTAACCAAAGAGCATCTGCGACATCAGCAGTAGTTATGCTCTTTAGAGGAACAGCCTCCGGCCAACGTGTGCACATATCAACACACGTCAAAATAAATTGGTGTCCTCTAGCAGACTTTATCTTAAATGGACCAATGATGTCTATCGCCATTTTTTGAAATGGCCGAATGGGAATGTCTGCAGCCTGAATAGGTGCATCATGGCGTGGACCTCTGGATTTAATCTCTTGACATACTTTACAAGATCGACAATAGATTCGTATGTCCTTATTCACAGCAGGCCAAAAGAAAGATTGAAGAACTCTAGCTTTCGTACGGGAAAAACCCATATGTCCAGCACACTGCGAATCATGAGCGTGCTGTAAGATTTTAACTCTCATATTTTTAGGCACAAGGATTTGAGAATGAATGGACTTTGCGGAGTCTTGTACCATACGTACAAGTACGCCATTCTTCATCGTAATCCAAGATTTACGATTTGTATCCTTATTCGGATCACCTTTTGTTGCCAGAGTAAAGAATTTCTTTAGAGTAGGATCATCTTCCTGCTGTTTGATAAAGGAATCGTGGAAAATCTCCAAGGGATCATCTTGGATCTGCGCATCATCATCTTCAGAATGTGAAGATTGTGGCATATTGAGAGCTTGAGCCCTAGTGATTACTGCATTAGCAGATTGCATATTAACATTTTCCCAATTAGAAATTTGCTGTGGAGTGCATTCTTTCACTCCATGAATGCGACCGATGATAAGATCAGCGATCGGATTCGGCAAGAGACATGCTTGCACCTCTCCTGTAAAGAAAGGCGTAGCAATATTGATAATGGCAGTGGAGTACTTCTCCAATGTGCCACCAAATGTTACACATTTGACTATATTGCCTGTAGCTCGAGAAGGATTTACGAGTGATTGCCTCACTCCAATGGTAGTGCACCCCGAGTCGAAAAGAATTGATACCGGAGTACCATCTATTAGGCCCCTATTAAAGACAAGAGCACCCCTTCCATTATGCGCGATTGACGCATGGAGAGCGGGAAGTGGGTGACCGCAGCTTAAAGTAGACACTGTGGTTGGATCGAAAAATGTTTTGCATTGCGAACACTCAGATGCTCTAGCAAAATCAAAAGCGGAATTCGCTACACTATTGGAGTCTTTTTTATCATTATTCTGATTATCGGTGTCGTGGAACTCCTTTTGTGCAGAGTTAGCCTGGTAATAAGATTTACCATGTCTTTTGTGTTGTGATCTACCTCGGTTATAATTGTCTCTATAATTATTATTGCCTCTGTTATAACCCCTATTTGGGTTTGAATCATAATATTCATGATCATAATCATCATGCTCATTATATTGAGTATCCCTGTAATATTGTTTCTTTTGTCTCCATGAAGCACTTGGGTAGTTCCTATAGCTACTCCCTTTCCGAGAATTTCTAACATTATGGGCACCCCTCGCGTGTCGAGGACTATCAGCCAGATTCCAGTTCTTCGAAGAAGAACTCTGATTTGAGCGGTTATCTTGGTTTTGATACTTATCCCAATTAACCTTTTTATCAAATTTATTTTTAGCTCCTCGGAATTTGTGTGAGTAATTCTGATTATATTCTGTTGCCGAAGCAACTGGCATACTCTCTTTAATGTTAGAGTTACTAAGAATCATGTCAGGGTGTGCCGTGGCATACTGGTCACAATATTCTTCCATTTGCTTTATTGTACTAGGTTTACGCTCATGTAAGAACTCTAGAAATGATTTATTTACAGAAGACATGACCTTGTCTCTTAGCAATAAATCTGTAAGACCATCAAATGTTTTCTCTGTTTTGGATAATTCAATCCATCGTGAAAGTGTAATTCGTGCTTTTGAGATGAAATCTGAGAATTCTACACCTACCTCAGGTCTCATTGTTTTAAACAAAAGACGGTAACCTTCCTCAGACAGCTGATATCTCTTTATCAAAGCTGCCCTAACAGCATCATAATTATCTTTGTCGGCCTCTTCAACAAAATATAACTTACTCAGAGACTCCCCTTTTAGAATTTTCCAAATCTGATCAGATTTTCAGCTGATATTTGTCAACAATATTATTCTTTAAAAGCTGCCAAAGCATCATATGATCATTGAGATTACAATATAATCTTGTCTTCTTTGTCGGCCTCTTCAACAAAATATAACTTACTCAGAGACTCCCCTTTTAGATTTTCAGACAACTGATTCACATACTGTGATTTGTCAACATTATGAGATCGACAAGCCCGTTCAAATCTAGAAAGCCAAAATGTTATGTCATCACTGGTAGGGTTAAACGCTGGTACTTTGACCTTGTACACAAAGGGTTTACCATTACCACCAGATGCCTGATTAACAATACTCATACATGTCAATTTTAATTTCTCTAATTCAAACTCATGTTCTCTTATTGCTTTTCTCTCTTCAGCTTCTCTATCTAATCTTTTCTGTTCTGCAGCCGCTTCTAATTTTTTCTGTTCTGCAGCAGCAGCAACTTCTAGTTTTTTCTGTTCTGCAGCAGCAGCAACTTCTAGTTTTTTCTGTTCTGCAGCAGCTTCTAATTTTTTCTGTTCTGCAGCAAGTTCTAATTTTTTCTGTTCTGCAGCAGCAGCAACTTCTAATTTTTTCTGCTCTGCATCAGCTTCTAATTTCTTCTGTTCTGCCTCAAATCTCCTTTCCTCCACTTGCATCTGCAATTTCTTAAGTTCAGCAGCAGTATCAGCTTCTTTTTCTAATCTTTTTTCTTCAGCTAAGGCTTTCCTTTCTTCTGCAGCAGCTTTTTTTTCTTCTATTTGAAGTTTTCTCTCCTCAGCCACAGCTTTTTTTTCCTCAGCAGCAGCTTTTCTTTCTTCAACAGCAGCAGCAATTTTTTTCTCTTCTGCAGCTAATGCTTTGTCATATTGAGCAACAGCCCATTGTTCTAAGTCTTTTCCAGTCTTATCAAGAGATTTTCCTTGTATAATGAAATAATCTAATGTAGACATATTGTCTTCTTAAATCAGAAACCTGAAAAAGTAAATAAATTACTCTCTTTGTTAATGGGAGACAAGTCTATACCTTAGACTTAGTCTTAGTCCAAACTTGTATGGTTTACAATAACCAATGATAACTTGAGTACCTGTGGACAACAATAATTGTATCTCAAATACTGTGGGGACAAGCCTTACAAAGGTCTTGTATACCTCACTGTAATCAAAGATCACTTGAGTACCTGTGGAAAAAAATATTTCCTTTTACCAATCACTTTGGGAGACAAGCCTTACAAAGGTCTTGTATATTTTGTTTTAAAACAATAACAATCAGAGAGTACTGATCTGTACTATACTATCACTGTATATCACTATACGTCATATGTCAACTAAAGACATTACAAATGACAAACAAGAAAAGACAATCTGAAAACATTTGCAGAGATCAAATTAAATTAAATAGAAGAAATGAAAAAAATGATCACAGAAACCGTGATGATAACTCCAATAATAAAATGACAAGACAAATAACGCCACAGTGTATAAACATAAGGGTGTAAAAAACTGAAATGAAAGAAAAGATGAGACCTACAATTATACAAACAAATCAAACAAAACTAAGGGACACAAAATTATTAACAAAAACAACGAAGAAAAGAACACCTCATCACAACTAACAGAAATAGCAGCAAATTGTTGCTAAAAAATTTCCAATTAAGAAAATGTGTACCTATCGAATACTAGTACCAGACCAATGTAACTCGGCATACCTTGTACTAGTCACACAGAACATAAACTAATTTAATACATAACAAATAACATGTAAGCATAAATAGCATATAGCATACAATATCATTTATGTCATGAATGGAATGTGTTGCAGGTATAGTGTTGTAAAGCAGGCACAGTTTATTTAAATAATAATAACTTGCCACTTTATTCAGTAATAGATTTAATTCTAAACTATTACACTGTCAATTTTTTCTCTTTTGAGCATATGAAGATCCCACGATGAACTATGCACTTTATGTTCCACAACACTGTGATTCTTCTGTACGTTGAGAAATGTCAACAATATTGCTCCAGATATTTTCTACACTTGATACCACTGTCCTGTGTAATACTGTCTGTACAGCGAAAAAACTGTCAACAAGCGCTGACCTAGATACAGCATCCTATCGGTAATACAGGTCAAGCTGACATCGACTGTATAGCTGTCCTACTGGTGTTGATGTGTTCAAACAAATGTTCTTTCAGCTGTAAACTGTGATTCTCAACACAAAACTGCGTAAGCTGGACCCAGGAATCTGGCTCGCCACTGTAAAGACGTTATTTCTTACTACACCTGTAGTACACCACTGTAAAGTATCAGTCTGTCTGCTCTGTAAGGAAGAGTGGTGTGTTGTTGAGATCAGGCATGCTCCAGTCTACCCAGCTGTAAATGGGTAACTCACCCTAGTCCTGAGTTAGGGAAGGCAAAGGCTCCAGGGGAAAGCAGGCCCTGAACTTGGTCACTTCAGCCGACGCAGGATGGTGTATGTATGAAGAAGAAGTGTAGAGTGTGATTACCGCGAATGGTGTGCTGTTCGTGTGCTGACCAATATAACCACTCACACTTGTCTACAAGGCACCAATGCAGACTGCTGGAATCTTAGTTTACTCAATTTATTCAGACGTACACACTGGGACATACGAGTACATCATGGTTCGTTGACATATCAATTTGTAGGTATACATAGCAGATCTGAAGTCATGACACATTCAGAAATAATGGCAGTACATCAAAGTTCAATGTCATGATACATTATGGCCGCATTCCCCTATCTGACTAAACGCGTCAGTGAAGGAATCGATAAATAACTAAAGTTACTTGACGTCCATAGTTTGTAGTATAGATTATGAAACCACGAAGAGGGGTTTCTAGCAGGATTGAGATCTCTCTGTCACTGTCCGATAATAAGATAAATAATCTGTTCTCTTGGCAGTGATCAAAACATATGATGACCGAAATCCAACATGGCTACCTCCCTGAGTTGTCGTTCACTCATGCATAGGGAGGAGAATATAAGCCAGAGTTAATTTGTAATGGGTATATAAAGGATTTCATAAATGTTTCCATACAGCTCTACGGTGATCAGGTTAATTTCACGTAGCCATAACCGCTGCAGGAAAATCTGTCATCTTCGTCGATACCAAACACGACACTAGCATAACGAAGCACCAAAAGTCAAGCTAGGCCTAACCGACGAGAGATCATAAAAATAGGAGCTGGGTTTACCTGGAGTCCGAATCATCTATATACTGACATAAGGAGAGTCTCGAACACAAACTATCGTAGAGACACCATCTCCTTCAGAAGAAATACCACTTCGTAAGACATTTTTTCCTGACGAAAGGACCAGCTCTAGAAAAACGTACCCCGCCATTTGTAAGCAGTACATCGGAACTCATCACGACTTGTCAAGACAACTCATACTTCCGCTAGACCGGAATACAAGAATCTAGTCCCTCCTACCCATCCAAAATATACAATATAGGACTGATTCTACTTGTACTAATAATATGTAATACATATGAATTCAGGCCATAAACACAATAAGCAAATTAATATATTTTCTGGCCCTAAAAAATAAGTACAAACGCAAGCGCACTATCCTTGCGCCGGATCAATATCCAGAACGATTACTCCTATAATCAAAAGTGTGAATCAAACATGGATTATCTCGCTTTTACCATAAACAGCATTTTCATACACAAATGAATGCATGTCTATATTTTCCCATATCAAATAGCCATATCAATTTTTGTAAAATGTGCGTCAAAAATATGCACGCAACAACTATATCGTTGATATTGACGGGAAGCATAAAACCTTCCACATCAACATGCTCATGGAATTCCATGAACGTCCGGATTATTTACAACCTGTTTTCCAGGCACCGGACGATTCTCCAGTCCCACATGGACATTACTCATCACTGTCAGTAATACAGGATGAGGAAACGAGTTTCTCGGATGTGAATCTCCCTTTTCCGATGATTCCCCTTCATTCTAATGAGTCATGGAAAGATGTTACGGTTTCTCCCGAGTTATCTCTAGGAGAACAGAGACAAGTTTCTACTATGTTACAACAATTTCAGGATGTCCTTACTGACATTCCTGGTCAAACTGATGTCATTGAACATGACATTATTCTTACTGACCATAATCCTATAAGAGTCAGACCGTATCCTATCCCGATACATTTTCAAGCTCAGGTTGAGAAAGAGTTGGATGAGATGATAGATCTGAAAATAATTGAACCATCCACATCAGCATATTCTTCGCCGATGGTTATTGTACGGAAAAAAGACAATAACATACGTCTGTGCGTTGATTATCGCAAATTGAACCAAGTGACGAAATTCGATGTTGAAACTATGCCTTTACTAGAAGAACTACTTACTAGACTATCGAATTCTCATTTCTTCACTAAACTTGATTTGTCTAAGGGATATTGGCAGGTTCCTCTATCCGAACACGCCAAACCATTTACTGCTTTTTCGACACCAAGGGGTCTGTTCCAATGGAATTTCATGCCTTTTGGCCTTATGAACGCCCCTGCAACATTCGTACACATGATGCGTCGAATCCTATCTCATCGCCCGAAAAACCAAATTCACAAATCTCAGAGCCATCACAACAGTCCACAAAAAGAACACCACAAAAGGCAGCAGCATCAATCTAATAGAAAACAAAGTGAAGAAATACGTAGTGACGTTACACATATTGTAATTGGTGACTCCCTCTTGAAGGGTATTTATTGTGAAAGAATGTCCACTACAAGAGAAGACATCGTTTCAGTTATGACAGTGCCGGGGGCTGGTATTAAAAGACTACTGGACATAATTAATAAGTTCGATATTAATCACAAGATAACAAAAACAACACTACACGTAGGAATTAATGATATCATGAATGAGCAGAGCCTAAACCCCTCAGGATTGGTGGCTACAATAAAACAAAAATTTCCCAAAGCCTCCATCTTTATTTCATCAATCATACCACCATGCTATGGGTTTCAGCGTCGCACAGCGGACACTTACAACACAAAACTACAGAACTATTGTAAACAAAACGGCCTTGGCTTCATCAACAATACTCCATTCTTTACATCTAACTCAGGAGCACCTAAGAAACGACTCTACAGAGATCAAATTCACACATCCACACTGGGAAGCAGTATCCTGGCCAAAAACATAAAATATCCAGAAAGGACACAACAAGACAGCTCAACCCATATAGAGAATGCAACGAAATCTACTGAGACATCAACATATAATTACAATGCATCACAAACCCCACCTACCCCTCAAAGAAGCACACCTATTGCAAGCAGGCAGCCTTCCAGCTATCACAACGCCACTTTCAATCAGGAAGCCGAATCTTATGATACCATGTTTCCCCCATTAGTCACAAAGCAGCCCCACTCAGGTACCTCTACCAACAGTATTCCAATGTCCCAGGCGCAGAATACTCCTACCAACACTACAACAAGGACGGAAGAAATCAGAGATCACCATGCTTCCTCCCCTAGTTCTTATTATCGTCCTCAGTGGAACCCTGAACTTGTCTATCTGATGCAATTCAGCCCTGCGTCACTTAGACAAGCATTAATGATGTCTGCCCAAAGTCATCCCTATTATATGCCCGGCAGAGACGTCAGTTATTGACGAACAAACACTTTGCTTCACTAAATCTCTGTTACTACAGCCTTCACTCCATTTGAACATTTGTTGATTTTTTAATACAACGGTAATAATCAGAACTTTTAATAGTTTATCGGTTAATATCCTCTAAAAAAAAAATTTCTTTGATTACTTATTTCGTTACAATTTAAATTTCTTATTATCACGCGTAGCTTCAATTTGTTAGAATTTTCGGTGTTAAGGTGTGAAGTGTTGTATACTTAACTTGTCTGACTTGTGACTATTATTAATTTCTTCCATCTCTCGTTTAACTTCACTTTGTTGTGTTGAGCAGTTCTGGTGTGATATGTTGTATGCCTGATTGTTTTGTGACAATTTTCATATACTCAGTTGAAATTGTTTTTTATTAGTTGTATTAATTATTTTAATATTGTATTTTCTGCAATTTCTCATTTCTTGAATTCCACTTCCTTGGTGAAGTATTAATTCGTAAAAATATTTTGCGCTTTTTGTGTGCATAGCCTAACTGTTTTTTAACTTGTATTTTTTTATTATATTTTTTTATATTTTTTTAAAATATATCTTTCTTTTTACTATACAAGCATGGCTGGTAATTATGTACCGTGGCTTCACAAGGATGGTCTACGACTTGGTCATCTGAATATTTACCATCTTCTAGGTAAACTCCCCGAACTTACATACATTCTAAGTAATAATTTTCACATTTTTGGACTTTCAGAAAGTCGCCTAAATGACAGAATAACAGACGATGACATTGCGTTAAATGGTTTTAAAACTATTCGGCGAGACGCAAGCAAAAAACAAGAGACAGGTATAACAGTTTATATTTCCACTTCCCTTAATTTTCGCCGCAGAAACGACTTAGAGACAGCAGAGATAGAATGTGTATGGTTGGAAATAAAGCTACCGAATCAGGGCCCATTTCTGGTGGGATATCTTTATCGAAATCCTAGTGCAGGACCTATATGGTACGAAGATTTCACCATAATGATGGACAATGTATTTGCCACAGTCAAGGAGGTTGTTCTTCTTGGTGATTTCAACATCGATATACACAATTCAAATCTAACATGGAAAAATATAATATTATCGTACAACTTAAAACAAATAGTTAACCAGCCTACAAGAGTAACAAAAGCATCAACCACACTAATCGACCACATCTACGTAACTTGCCCAGAAAACATCATAGAATGCTCTGTCCCTAATATTGCAATGAGTGACCACTATCCAGTATGCTGTACATGGTCAAAGAATAAATGTAAAGTTCCGAAAAATAAACATGCAAGTATCAAATTTAGAAGTTTCAAACATTTCAGTAAGGAATTATTTTTAAATGACTTGCTAACTGCACCTCTCGCCCGTGTTTACCAACTTCCTGATCCGGATGACGCTATTGAATACTGGACAAAAATTTTTTATAATGTTTTTGACACGCACGTACCAGCTAAGGAAATTCGCGTCAAACGACAATTAAAATCTCCGTGGATCACGCAGGAAGTGTTGGAGGCTATGAGGCAGAGAGATCAAGCGCACAAAAATAAGGACCTCAACACATACAGGGTATACAGGAACAAAATTCAATATTTAATTCGGAAAGAAAAGAAAAATCGTTTTAGAAATATAGTTCAGAACAAATCAAATAGTAAGGAAATATGGAAGGCAATTAACACCTTAGCGAAAAAACGTAATGCACCAGACTCATTCTCTTCCAACACTTCATTTACTTGCACCGACTTCAGCAATCACTTTCAAGCAGAAATAAACGGTCTGAAATCCACAATACCACCTTCCTGTAGTGACTTAGACAAACTTTCAGCATTCTGTAAAAACAAATGTACAAACTCAGTTCCACCCGACATTCCTTTTATGACAGTTAATGAAGTGTATAACTATCTTATTGGCCTTAAGGATAATAGCTCATCAGGGCTTGACGGAATTAGTAATCGAATACTGCGTTACGCCGCACCAGCTATTAGTGATTCACTAACTTTTATATATAATCAATGTATTGCTAAAAGTTATTTTCCTTCAGCCTTTAAGATTGCCAAAGTATATCCTCTCTTCAAACCTGGCTCGTCAGATAACAGTAATCTTGGTAACTATAGACCTATTTCTCTTTTATCATCGCTTTCTAAACCACTAGAAAAACACATACATAAAGCAACACTACATTACCTAGTTAGCAATGACTTGCTAATTGACAGTCAGTCAGGGTTTCGACAAAAGCATTCATGCCACACAGCTCTAACTAAGATGATAGACAACTTGCACCTAAACATAAATAACGATAACATATGTGGAGCAATCTTTGTAGACTTTAGGAAAGCATTTGATATGTTAGATCACGCTGTTTTAATAAGAAAATTAGAAACAATGAAAGTTAACTTTAAACTAGTGACATTACTTAAATCATTCCTGTCCGACAGACAGCAAGTAGTGTGGTACAATAACTCCTTGTCAAGCCCAACTATTATTGACACTGGTGTTCCTCAGGGTTCTATTCTCGGCCCTCTACTTTTTTCCATTTACATAAATGACCTTCCACTACACATCGAGCACTCATCCTGCGACCTATTTGCCGATGACTGTACCATTTATACTAGTGATAAAAGTTGCAACACGCTAGAAATATTATTACAAAGCGACACAGACAATCTTATTAAGTGGAGCAATGAAAACTGCATGCAAATAAATATCACTAAAACAAAATGTATGATAATATCAACTAGACAAAAATTACAAAACTCGCCGAAAACAACACTTCAGCTCTACATTGGAACCTCTTTAATTGAAAATGTAAATGAATATAAAACACTAGGACTCATAATTGACCAACATTTAAGTTGGAATTCGCATGTACAAGCACTGACCAAACAAACGGCACAAAAAGTTTACCAGTTAGCTAAAATCAAACATTTCCTAGATGAGGAGACACGAAAAATGTTCTATACATCCCAGATACAAACACATCTAGACTATTGTTCCACAATTTGGGATGGCTGCACCATGTCCAACACTAAAAGACTCTTTTCATTACAAAAACGTGCAGTGCGCCTAATTTCAGGCAAAAACCTCACACAGTGTGTAGACGCATATACATATCTTAACATATTACCACTAAGAAAGCGCCTTCTCTTCAACAAAGCCAAATTTATTCACAAAATCTTGTCACAGAATGCTCCAACGTATCTGTGGCCTATTTTCAAATACAGCGGAAGACGCAGTCAACGCTTAAATAAATTACACATGCCCAAGCCTAGGCTCGATTTATTCAAGAAAAGTTTAGCTTTTTCTGCTGCTCATCTGTGGAATACTCTTCCACACGACTTAAAAAATACTCTTAGTCCATATTCATTCAATCACAGACTTTTCAAATACATCATGAGTGCAGATTATATGCCACCCTAATTTCGTTATGTTCTTAAATAATTACGCTGTCACCTCAGGGGCGCATTCCCATAGTCAGTTATGACTGAAGGGGCTATTATTATTATTATTATTATTATTACATAACATCATATGTAGGTTTTAAAGTTAATTTTGTCCTGTTTAGTATAAATTATGATACGCATCTGTAAATTTGTGTAACTGTTATTGTACTGTTACAATGTTGGGATTTTATTTTATTGTACTTTCTTGTTATTTTATTATTTAAGTAACATTTAGGATACGTGTGAGAATAAATAGATTAACTATGGAAGAAGAGAGAAAGGAAGGGCAGAATGTTAGACGGGCCTGCGTGACCAATTCTAAACCCTTTGAAAATAAAGTTCGTTCGTTCGTTCGTTCTATCTATCTATCTATCTATCTATCTATCTATCTATCTATCTATCTATCTATCTATCTATCTATCTATCTATCTATCTATCTATCTATCTATCTATCTATCTATCTATCTATCTATCTATCTATCTATCTACCTACCTATCTATCTATCTATCTATCTATCTATCTATCTATCTATCTATCTATCTATCTATCTATCTATCTATCTATCTATCTATCTATCTATCTATCTATCTATCTATCTATCTATCTATCTATCTATCTATCTATCTCTGATAATGTTTGTACTTTTCAACATATGTTATGTCATGCTTATAAGTAATTAATGTTAATATGAGTGTGCTATATTATTATTTTACTTTACAACGTTGAATTCCTTGAATTTGATATGTAAAATGCATATGAGAATAAATGAATTCAGTATGAAAGGTGAGAGAAAGGAAGGGCAGAATGTCAGACGGGCCTGCGTGCCCAATTCTCAACCCTTTGAAAATAAAGTTCGTTCGTTCGTTCGTTCGTTCGATGTCATTGCATATCTTGATGAAATCTGTCTTTTCAGTGATACTTGGGAAGATCACTATAACGGGTTAAATGAACTATTGTCTATCTTACGCGAGCATAACCTGACAGCAAAACCATCTAAAGCTTGTATTGGTTTTAGCGAAATATCTTTCTTAGGTCACCGTGTTGGTCATGGTTTCTTAAAAACAGAGGACCATAATACAAGTAAAATACTTAACATTTCTATTCCTAAGACTAAAAAGCAAGTGCGAAGTCTCTTGGGTCTAATACAATTTTATAAACGATTCATTCCGAATCTGTCCTCAATCATGTCACCTCTTTCTTCCTTGTTAAAGAAAGGGTCTCCTAATATAGTCCATTGGACTCAAGAATGTCAATCCTCTTTGGATAAGGTTAAAACTATGTTTTCTACTTCACCTATTTTAGTGTTACCTACTAAAGATAAGACATTTATTCTTCGTAGTGACGCTTCATCCACAGGGATTGGAGCAGCACTAATGCAAGAGTACTCCGGAACTCTGCATCCTGTGATGTATATTTCTCGGAAACTAAATGCCGCAGAGAAGAATTACTCGGTCCTAGACCATGAGTTATTGGCTATGGTTTGGTCAATCCTGAAACTTCAAAGATTTCTTCTTGGCCGCATTTCATTGTGGAAACTGACCAGAAAGCTCTTACGGCTATTCAGAGTAAAAATCTGAAAAGCGCAAGATCAACGCGATACGCGATTGCTCTTCAGCCTTTTCATTTTTCGGTGCGAGCTATCCGTGGTTCAGAAAATGTGATGGCAGATATCTTATCTAGATGCCCACATGATTCCACCTAACCGTTAGATCCTGATATTTTTACAGATCTAACTCTACTATACTTTTTTCTATACTAAAATATGTACACATATGTAATATATCATATATATTGATTGTATCACTACCTAGCGGTTCATTGATGTATATTCACCGCTGGTCTTTCGATGTTTTCCGTCTTTGATAATCATGATGTTAAGATACCAAAGATGAAATTTTTGAATAAATTGTTGTAGAAATTGTGGCATTGCCAGTATTGTAGTATGCGTTGGTGACACCTCTCTGGAAATATTTATACTTAGAGAAATACTTTCTCTGAGATCTTGGGATATATTCTCACTTGTCGTGCCATATGACGACATAGCCTTACGTTAGGCGTTACATTTGTTTGGAATGCTTATCATCTGCGCATTATCATTCGTGCGTTGTGAGCCTGTTGTATGTTGCTCCTAGATGTATTTCAAAAAAAAAATGTACCATTTTTTTTCCCGGGGGGTGTGGTAATCTGTTGCGCACATATTTTTGATGCACAGATTACAAAAATACGATATGACTAATTGATATGAAAAAGAGATTACTTTTGTTACAATCAAAGTTATATCACCCATGATTTGATTTATACTTTTGATTATGTGGATGATTTCCCTTGAATATTGATCTGGCGGATTAATACCGAATTTATGTAATTTCTCATTTGTTAGGGCCAGAAAATAGATTGATCTTGTTCAATATGTTTATGGCCTGAATTTATATGTATTACTTGTCTAGTGCAAGAAGATTCAGTCTTATATTGTATATCTTTGTATGTTTAGGCCGGACTATATTCTTTGTGCCGAACACTGGGGCAGGTATTCGTTTTTCGAGGCATGTGTGGAGAGTCTCGATAATGCCGCCTGAATATGGCTGTGTGTGTAATTTTGGGCTGGTCCCTTTTAAGGGTTGAAAAGTGATTTGTGCATGTTTTTCCTGGAGGAGTTAGTGTCTCTGCATGAGTCTATTTGTCAGAGATTCTCCTCATGCACTTTGTTATTAATTCGGACTCCAGGTAATACCAGACCCTTCTTTTGATGATCTCTATGTGGTTAGGCCTGGATGGATTTCGTGCTTCGAACATCGTTGGTCGTTTATATACCATTGAAGATGACAGGTTTCCCAACAGAGCTTAGGTCTACATGTAACAACCTTAGTAATGTGGAACTGTAGGGAAACTCTAGGAAATTATTGATATTCAAATTGTGAATTAACTTTGGCTTATCATTATCCTTCTGCTGGGTGAGTGAGCAAAACTCAGGAAGGCAGCCATCTTGTTTTCTTGTCATCGTTATGAATCACTGTCAAGAGAACAGTCTATCAAACTTATTATCGGACAGTGATATGGAGATCTCACTAACATGAAAACCCCTATCGTGGTTTAACTTTATTACATAAATATTTTGATGTCGCTGGAGAACTTAGCCAAGGAAAAGGTTCGGCCAGTGAACTCTTTATATGTTTACACACCCACACCCACTGATGCGTTCAGTCAGTTAGGGGATGTGGCAATAGTCTGCCAGAACATTGAATGATTACCTTACATCTTTCATCATATTTGAATGCTGCATGAAATATGATCTACTGTTCAAATGCCACATGATGTATACGTCAACATGTTCCTATGACTATGTTCCGTGCTGTCCTGATGTGTGCGTCCCTATTAAACGGTGTGAAATGCCCGCTGTAGTTCAAGTCGTCATTGCCTTGCATAAGAGTGTGTGAGAAATATTATCACGTGGTCGATTACACAGAACCATTACACCATTCGCGTGACTTGACACTCCCACTCAATGTCAACATGGCAGGTTCATTTGACTATACAGAAGTAACTCGAAGAAGACCTTTTTATCAGTGATGACAGTACACGACTCTAAAACATAACACCCGCATCCAGGCGTTATCAACAGGTAGACCAAAAAACACATGGAGAAGAGAACTGGATACAGAGTGAAAATGATGAGGAAAACATGAAAAGAACTTGAGCGGATGGTACTGGACAGGAAGACTTGGCATGTGTTTGTTGAAGGCGTATGCTCCTCGGGGAGCTAAAGGGTATTGATTGATTGATTGATGCACCCAACTAATTTAATTCAGTGAAATCTTAATTTAATTCAGTTTTAAGTGTATTTAAGTCCGCTGAGACATACGGGTGCAGTACACTCAAAAGGATTCAATCAACTATAAATTTGTATATATAAAAATAACAAATTTAATAATCAAGTATATTTAACAGTGTAAAATGAATAAATCTCGTTTAAAAAAAAAATGTTATCATTACAGGGTGATGTTATGGATATTGAGAGAATTTTTCTGAAAAAAAGTTCACTTAGCAGCTTTTAAGATTGTGCTTAGCTGCCAGTAAGTTTGGTTTGTGCTCCAGCCGATGGTTGTTCTTTGCAGGTTATGGACTGATGTACTCTTGTCACTGGTCAAGTCTGGAGGTTGTGACACGTTCTAAGAAATATCGGAGTAATCACGAAGCTGGTCCAGCGTATTCAAGACCAGTCTGATGACGGTGTCTGGCGTTGACAGCAGGCCACTTATCCCACACATTTTGTTCCAGAGATAGTACCCTCAGCTAGTACCACCGACCTAAAATCTCTTTGGGAATACTGACTCCTGGATCAGAGCAATAGTTAAGGCAACTTGTTTAAGATACCTCTTGCACGTGGTCTGTGGTATTACTTTATACTAGGCTTCCCACTTTAACTTTGTGTTTCAGATTCCTATGATTCCAGCTTTTCTGTGTTACGTAGGTAGAGTTTTTCTATGATATAAGTCCACAAGGTGCTCAAACAAGGTCCGGTCCGATAAATGGAATTCTGATCATATTCCTTACTCTGGCTAGCTGGTTGTTTTCTTGACGAGGTGAATTTCATAGTGCTCTAAACCAGCGAAAGTGTGAGATTATATTGCAATTTTCGTCCCACGCACGTGGTTGTTTACAATCTTACCGGATTCCAATCATAAGTGTTGTGTATAACATCTATAATTGCCCAGCCAATTGTATTCAATCATGCGTGCAATGATAACTTTCCTCATTGAATTTTCTGCATGACTCATGCGTTTGTAAATTTCAAACGGTCATTTTCCGTATAAGTAGTTGGTATTTCCGTCAATTCTCGGTAATGATTACCACTACAACTTCTTACATTATCACAACCAATGTCTTCGTAACAATTCCGTCCAGAAGTGATTACAACATTTCCGTCGTCTTCAGGTGTGTGTCTACAATATGTCACCACCTGGATAATTTACTGCCCTGTACCTTTGCAAGCAAACATTCATCGTGTGCCCAGCTGCGTTGTGTTCTCTCCACGACAGAAATTAGGAAATCACAATAGCCATATCTGCGCTAAATAAACTAACTGGGGCGAACTTTGTGTTAATCCGGTGCGCCCATGGTTGGTACACGAGAATTTTACCAACATGACTTATAGTCAATATTGCATCACCTGTCTACTCTCTCAGCAGGGATGGTAGGGTAAACATACATGACGAATTATTATAGGAAGAAGTGCAAACAATGACTCGAAAATACCATTACTGGCGGAGAGGAAATGAGAGCGAACAAAATTATGAGCCACTTTGTCATTACCATACAGCTCTAAAAAAAAGGCGAACACCTTTAAATTAATGACAAGCCTTCCTGTCTTATGCCATCTGTTTAATGTCTGTCCACATCTTATGTATCCATTTCACGTCTGTTTCTTGTATCTTTCACTTGTGTAAAAACAGTTTTTTTAAGATTTGTTATCTATTTATTGTTTTGTCTCTCTTTACCTCTCTGACCATTAGGATTCAAATACAGAAACTGCTCTGTAATTGTATCAACATGTTTCACCAATGTCTTTATTATCTAACCCATTGTCTTCTTTTCACCTCTTGTCCCACTTACATTTGTCTGGGTCTCTTCCTTCTATCAGTTCTACATTAGTAATCTTATCATACATTGCAGTGCTTCTGTTCCACTCAAGCACACATTTATGAAAGTTAGTGGCTTTGACTTGATACAGTTGAACAAATAACGTCTTGTCTATTTTATATCTTACGTTTTAAATTCACCTCCCAGATTTTAGAAAGTGTGGATAAAATTGCCGTTTTTAAATTGGGTAGTTCCTTGTCTGCAATCACGAAACACGTAAGAAAATCACCTGATGCTGCAGAAATCTGGCTTCATAGATGTCGTAATATCTGAAGATTACACCGATCAAAAAAAAAAAAAAATATATATATATATATATATATATATATATATATATATATATATATATATATATATATATATATATATATATATATATATATATATATATATATATATATATATATATATATATATATATATATATATATATATATATAGTTGTTTATAGGGAAAAAAATAACATAGGGAAAAATTAAGGAAGTTGCGAGAAACGTTGTCTCCTACGCCAGCAAACGTATTAGTCTGGGCAAAGCCTTCACGCAACGAGACTGTAACGTCTCGCTTTCACTAGTGCTGGCTTTTGCATCCGACTTGGAAAATAAATATAACATCTTGACAAAACTTAGGCCTAGTTTTCGAGCAAGAGCGTAAGAAGAAAACGGGGAACGAATACGCGAAGGCATAACAAGTGAGAGAGCAAATGCTACAATTTGACACGCGTTTGAATTTTTTTCTGGCCTCGCGAACGAAAGGAAAACGATAGTGCAAGTCAATGCAGTAGTATGATGGAAGAAAAACGTTGTCGCCCGCCTTGCAGACCACTCTTCGCTCGACACTCAGTTTAATATATATAACCACGCTGTTAGACGCGACACAGACCAAAACACACACACAGTCGTATTTCGGGCAAAAAAAGTAGTGCTATTGTAAGGCACGGCAAAGCGTTGTCGTTTTTTTGTGTGACGTACTACAAATACGGTGTTTCGTTTGAATGAGAACGTTAGACAGGCCTATAATACGATTAACGTGGAAAAAGATTTGAAAAAATACAGTGGGAGAGGGGCAGAAAAGGAGCATAGTTGGTCGTGTCACGAGTTCGTGTTTACAAATTTGAATTTGCACGATAGAAGGATAGAGAATAAAAACTTAGATAATTTACTTACAGGCTAAAATAAAGGACGGTTGACGAATACAATGACCTTAATTGTTTAGTAGAAGAGTATGATGTTAATGTATCTTACCGTGGATAGGAAAATATGTTATTTGTAGAATTGAAGGAGAAAAACGATAATCGTGAATATAAGGAATAAAAGAATAAAAAAATTTACCACTGTGTGACAGACAGCAACAGGATCACTAATTACTTGTCAGAATTAAAAACTAGTAGTAAATAATTGAGATATTGACGAAGACAGATGGACTAACAGACTTGAATCTTTCTCAGTTTGCCCTGTAGTGAGGATAGAGGGGAAGTTAGTCCAAGATTTGAAAATTGAGTTCAATTTTGAATAAAACGACGCTAGAAGCCAAACAGTCTCTGACTGGCTAGAGTCAAATATACTAACTGAGGGATAAAACCGAATTGAAGGTAGTGTTAGACGCCACTTGAGATATAAAATTTCTACACTAAAGTTGTTTTACAAGCAAGATAATAGTACTATCTTGACTTAGCTGATCTGCACCAGCAAGCGATCTGGATTTGACCATATTTATCGCAAATCAAACTTATTAGTGTTAATATTTCTCTGATGCGGTAAGAATGAAAACATTTATATCATCATTATTATTATTATTATGTATGTATTATTGAATATGTATGAAAATTATGTGGGGAGAAGTTTATCTAGAGGGAAGTCAACATCAAACGTTGTGTTGTTTCACAGAGTTGTTAGGAAATATATTAACAGGTTGTAGAAAAGCCAGACAGGCTTTCTGACACTTTGGGAGAAAGTAAATTAAATATTAATGGGGAAAGTGTTGTACAGTATTATGACATAAGACCAGGAACACCACTGGCCGTCGTCTTCAGCAAGTCACCGTGATTGTACATGACTTGACATTATTAACTTAAAATGTTTCCTTTGTCAAGAAAAGTGTCAAACTATAGTTTGAAGTTTAATTGACCATGAATGGGGTAACAAACCAGATAAGAACGATAACTATTTGATTAGTTACCATGCTGATTCTAACTATGATTTAAAATGTTAAATAGTTATGGATAGAGAGAGGCATATGAGATGTTGAGTAGAACGTATTCCTATCCTTGCAGAGTTTCATCTATGACTCCAAGTGAGCCCAGGTCAACTTAGATCTGTATAAACTCCTGCATATTAAGAAGTGAGGCGGTATAAACTGTGTGCCTCCTGGTTGTATCTCAAAATCTGAATCCTGACTTGGCAGTTTGTAGCTGTTGGAGTGGAAAGACATCATCCTGTGATCCAGCACTTACCAAGCTAAAAATCTGTCACGGGCTCATGATATATCAAACGGCACCACTCTCTTATCCCAAATGTGTATTTCATAGTAGAACATGATGAACCCAGTCGTGCTTCAAAATATTACCCATTCATAGGAGCAAGTTTTATTTGACACTTTTCCACTGACATTTAGATAATAGTTGGGAATAATAAGAGACTCATTTATAATTTGAATTCATATGGTGTAAATATATTCTATTATCATTTTGAGTTTTCATTATTCCTGTATCCAAAAAAGAACTGAGATACAGGAAAATAAATTGTAAAAAGATTTCAAATTTAAACTTAAAACAGTGACTTGTTTGCTTACTGTTCATTAATTTGTTAGGTGTAGGTGTTGTCATTTTATTACATTACATCGCATATACCCTAGACATCTAGCTAGACAACATCCACACACCAGTACACACAATTAGGAGAAAATATATCGCAGGTTGAGGTCATAAGGTGGTAGCAGACAAGTTCCCTGAAAACACATTTATAAATAACTAACTTCAGGGGCTTGCACAGCTGACCTCACATCTGTTACAAATAATATTTTATTCTTTAACATCAAATCCACCACATATATTGGGGTCCTGTCCGGGATTTTAAATTTCTCCTAGTACTTATATTGTGTAGCTCGCTCCCGGGATTTTAAAAGTAGGAAAGTAAAAATAATAGGAGAGTTGGTTTGAGGTATCATTGCCCATTGTTTTGTGTTTAGGTTGGTTAAATATTTTAAGTTAGTTTGATAACATTGGATAATATTGTTAACAATAAGATGGCAGACTTGGCCAAATTCAGATCTGCTGCGGTGCAGGCTGCAAGGGACATGGGGATGGAAGGTCAAGGTCTGATTGTCTATGTAACAGAAGAGTGTGATAAGTTTATTGCTCGAGAAGATAAGAGGCTAGCTGAAGAAAGAAAGTTAGAAGCTGATAGGTTAGCGGAGGAGAAGAGAATTTTATTAGAAGATGCTAGGGAACTTAAGAGATTAGAGGCTGATAGGGAGGCTGAGATCAAGAGGCTACAGTTAGAGGAGAAGAAACTTGAGGCTGAGAAAGAGAAAGAGGAAAAGAGATTGGAGGCTGAGACAAAGTAAGAAGAAAAGAAACTGGAGGCTGCAAAGGAGGAGAAGAGATTACAGATGGAGGCTGAGAAAGAAGAAAAACGGTTACAAAGGGAACATGAGTTACGACTAAGGGAGCTGGAGTTACAAGGCCATGCTCCTGAAAATGGAACTAGCCCATCCACTTCCGACTCTGCTGCAAGCCAGGTAGCCTCCTCATCAGCCATGGGGTTTCATTTGGACCCATTTGTGGAGAAAGATGATGATATTGAATCATTTTAAGCCGTTTTGAAAGACTAGCTACCATGTATGGGCTAGAGAAACAAAGATGGAGTCTGAAGGTATCACAGGGGCTTAGGGGAACCTCTTATGAGGTGTTTGCCAAGCTGAGCAAAGATGACCAAGACGACTATGACATTCTTAAGCAAGCTCTTCTAGTTAGGTATGAGAAGAATAGCGAATTTTATAGAAAAAAATTTAGAAATGCCAAACTGCTGCCTGGGGAGACTTATCACCAGTTCTCTGCACGCCTGGAGACATACCTGGAGAAATGGACTGCTCTGGGGAAAACCCAAGATTTAAGGGAAATGATTATGACTGAGCAGTTAAGAGAGTCCATGGCTCCAGACGTGAGAAAATTTCTCACGGAACAGGGTGCTGAGAGACTGGGGGAGATCTTAAATGTGGCTGAAAGATATCAGGAAGCCCAGTCAGAGATGGCAGGCATAAAGAAGAAGCCTATAGACCATAATAAAGTCCCACAAAACCAAAACCAAACTAAATTTAAACATAGGGACAAGTTTAATAAAGGTAAAGCCTATTATGATAAGCCAAGTTTTGACCAACGTGATAGAAACCCGCAATTCAGTGAAAGAAAAACTTTCCCTCAGGGAAATAGATGGTGCAAGAGAAACACTCATGACACCAAAGTGTGTACTAGAAAGCTTTCTACCTTCGCTGCTATGAAAACGGGGACGCAGGGATTAAAGGTGAAACCTACTGGACAGCAGGAACCTTATCACCCCCCAGTGTGTGAAGATGTTGTATGTAATGGGGTCACCATTAGGTGTCTTTATGATACAGGTTTAGATTATGACTCAGTCGTGAGCTCTCACCTGGTGCGTACAGATCAATACACCACAGAAACAGTGGAGATCCAAGGAGCAACCAAGGACGTAGCAACCATGACACTTCCCATTGCTAGAATCTGTGTAAAAACTCGCTATGTGGAAGGAGTGATTAGAGCAGCAGTGATAAATGAACCAATCTACCCTCTAATATTGGGGTGTAGATATGTCTTCTTGGGAACTTCCAAGAGACCTGTGATCATGGCAACAGTGCAGACCAGATCACAGTCAAAGAAGGAGGAGGATGAACCTATAAATACTCATCCAGAGGAGATGAGGAAGGCACAGGCGGAGGATAGGTCACTCAAGCCGTGCTTTAAAAAAATACCTAAATGCCATACACCTCCAAACAAAGGAGACTACTATATGAAGAATAAATTGATCTATAGGAAGGCTGGAACTGGATCCAATGGTCACGGACAGCTGGTTCTTCCCACTTCATATAGGGAAAAAGTGATGGAATTAGGACATACGATTCCCTTCAGTGGTCATATGGGGATCAGCGCAACAGGACAGCGTATAGCTTGTCATTACTTCTGGCCAGGAATAACCGAAGATATAAAAGGATATGTAAAATCATGTTCAGAGTGTCAAAGGGTAGCTCCAAAGCATTGGACTGCCCCTGCAACTCTAGGGAAGATGCCCATAGTGGGAACCCCTTTTGAGAGGGTTGCAATGGATATTGTGGGACCTCTCACACGTACCAAGAGGAGGAACAGTTACATTCTCACTTTGGTGGACACTTGTTCTATGTGGGGAGAGGCGGTAGCCCTGTCATCAATCGATTCGAAGCATGTGGCAGAGGCATTACTCACCATATTCACGAGGTTAGGTTTCCCGCACCAAATCTTGACTGATAACGGCTCTCAGTTCAAGGGGAGACTAACGGAAGAAGTTTTCAGGATTTTCCAGGCCAAGAACTTTCATTGTAGTCCGTATCACCCCCAAGGGAACGGTCAGGTGGAGAGGTTCAATGGGACTCTCATTTCTATCCTGAGAAAGCTGGCCCATGAAAAACCTGATACGTGGGACCAATATTTGCCCGCTGCGTTGTTTGCGTATCGGGAAGTTCCACATAATTCGACCGGAATGGCACCGGCAACCCTGTTATTTGGGAGGCCAATAAAAGGTCCACTGGAAGCCTTGTTAAGGACGTGGACAGATGAGAAGGCAGAAGAGACTGTTACCTCATCGTATCAGTATGTGAACGAGCTGACCACTCGTCTCAAAACTGGCTGGACACTTGCTAATGATAATCTCAGACAAGCCAGGAAAAAACATGCTGCTTATTTTAACAAGAACGCGAAGGATAGGGAATTAGCTGTGGGAGAGAAGTTGCTCCTTCAACTACCCGGCAGCAGTAACAAGTTGCAAATTGGATGGCAAGGTCCATATACGGTTCTAGAGAAGGTGTCTAGAACTAATTATAAAATAGACAAAAAGGGGAAAGAGAAAATTTATCACGTGAACCTCTTAAAGAAGTACTTGGACAGAGAAATCCAGGATGAGACACATCTAATGACCTTGTCGATAGCAACAGGAATGAAAAATGAACCACTTGATTCTCACGAGTATCCACTAAAACCATGTGAAACACAGGCACAGGTGAAAATCAGTAAGCATCTGACTACAGATCAGAGAGAGCAGGTTCAAAAGGTTCTGATTGAACATACAGACGTGTTAACGATACGCCGGGGCACACCAATTTGTTGGAATATGATATGAAGTTAATAGACCCAACACCCATCTGTATGAGAGCCTATACGATTCCGTTTGCTAAGGAAAATGCTTTGAAAGAGGAGATCGATTATTTGTTGAAGGAAGGAATTATTTCGCACAGTGAATCTCCTTATAGCTCTAGTGTGGTTTTGCTGAGAAAACCCTCTGGGGAACATCGTCTGTGTATAGATTACAGAAAACTTAATGCTGTCACAGAAAATCAGGTGGATCCATTACCTGATACAAATCAGCTGTTTGCCAGGCTGAACAAGGCAAAATATTTTTCTCCGGTGGATCTTAGCAAAGGCTATTATCAAATTCCAGTAAAGCCTGAGGTTCGACCTTATTTAGCCTTTAGCACCTCGGAAGGCCATTATGAGTTTGTCACCGTGGAGTTTTTACGGCATTGTTCATGCTGAGTTTGAGTTCAGATTAACGGTAATTTGTGGTTGATAAAATGACAGGGTATGAGAAAATGGTTTTGAAAATGTAAATAATTTATTAAAGTGGACTATTTGTCTTATAGATGGGAGACAAGAAACAGCACTATTGTGCGTAGATGGTAAGGGAGATAACTATTTTAGACTTTAATATTTCCTAGGTGTACATAGTTCTGCTTTATAAAATTAGCATAACGACCGTTTTTAATAAGCTAGAAGTAACAGAACATAGTGTCTGAGCATAACCACTAAGGGAGATAACAATATTATTAGCGCCCTTTACAGTTAAGAGAACGGAGAGCAGAGTAAAACGCACGTGAAAATAGTGACTAGAAATAAACAGTTATTGAAGCGCAGTTCACGGGGTTGAATTAAGCGTGTAGGTGGCGTTAGGTGAGTGAACTGAACTATGGACCAATCATATTGTTTGGAAAACAAAGGAACGGATCATGGTACAAATATTTGAAGGCAGAGCAGATTAGGACGCGCTACTGAGCGATCATGTTTACTCAGACTGACCAGAAACCTCAACCAGGGTAGACGTGCCACGCTGGGCGCTCAAGAAGTGTGAAACCTGCGGTTTGCAGAAGGTCTACAGAATTAGCTAGACATAGAAATGTAGTGATAGGTATTCAGGAGAACACTTAGATTTGATTGATAATTTGTGCTGTTAAACCTAGGACTAGCTCATAGGTGTGCTAGTAGGGCTGTGATAAGTAACGGACTTCTGTGTAATTACGGTAAGATGACTTTTGACTTTTATTATGCATAAACTATATGAAGAGAGACATGCTTCAGAAATACAGTCCACATATTGTCACAGGGTAATGACGCTCACATTTAAAGGAGCGAGCGACAGAAGAGAATTATGAAGATGAATTTTGACAGGCACCAATTTTAGTTTAGAGAAAATGTTTTTAGAATTATAGCCAAGAGACTACATGAGGATAATGCTGCACAGATTTAAGGGAGCGGTTGAACAGAGTGAATGTAGAAGTTGAACCTTCGACTAATGACAGAGCGGATAACTTGTAAAATAAATATGCAGGATTAGCTGTCATGACTATGAAAGAGAGTCATAGTCTATGGCTATAGTAAGAAGTAAAAGCTGGAAGTGCTCAAACATCTACAGAGTTTATTCTGCGCTCTCTCATGTCAGAGTAAGTATGGTGGATACCATATGAGTAGTAGACATTGTTTGATTTTTCACAGGTATAAGTGTTATTATGATATGGAAAACAAACTCTGCATTTAAAGGAGTAAGCCCAACTAAGATAAGATAGGAGATAAAATGATCTCAAGGATCTGGCAGAACTTATAATAATCATGAGAGAAATTAGTAGACTTTGAGAATGAACTTTAGTAGGATAGGTATATAAAGAAATGAGTAAGAGGTTGCAGAGGAGACAAAATAGACCTATACTTTGAGATGTCTGATAAATTATGTTTGAAGAACTTGGAAAGTAACTCATGTAAATAAAAGTTGTTTTTGAAGTTGAATCACATCACTCCTGTTGCTTTGATGTGTGAATGGATTAATGAATGGAGAGTTATGAGAAGTGAGTAAGGATAGAAATAATAGGAACACCCTATACGTATCAGTCGCTATTCAACACCTAGGAGAGAAGAACGTGGTCTGGGTTGAAGAAAAGACGAACCTTATCTTATCCAGGAATCACCATCTCTGGCGAAAAGGGCCAGTCAAAGAGATAGCTCTAACTTGGAAGATAAGTCAAAGGAAAAGAATTTGACCACTTGAATTATAAACTAGGCCTGCCTCAGTCACCTAGTATAACAGTAGTAGCATTGTGATATATAAACCAAACACCCACGCTGCTATAAGTTCAACATGTTGCCGTTTGGGTTGAAAAATGCCCCGAGTTTGTTTTCCAGGATGATGCGAAAATTGTTGGATCCACTGAATAATCCATGTATAACGAATTTCATGGATGACATTCTTATTGCTACTGAAACATTCGAAGAACACATTAACTCTCTGAATATGCTATTCGATAGGCTCAGAGAAGCAAATTTGACTGCTAGACCAACCAAATGTTGTGTGGGTTGTAAAGAGCTGGAATTCTTGGGACACACGGTATATCAAGGCAGCATGACCCCTGACCCCAAGAACTTGGAGAAATTGAAGAGAGCACCGCGGCCACAAACAAAGAAAGATGTGCGATCTTTTGTGTCGTTGTGTGGGTTTTATCAGAAATACATAAAGAACTTTAACTCTATATGTGCTCCTCTGACAGATTTAACTCGTAAGGGACAACCTGATAAGATTATTTGGTCAGCACAGTGTGAATTAGCATCATCATCTCATCTCAGCCCGTAACCCGTCATGGGTCGTAGGGGTGCCATGGTGGAAGCATCAGCAGACAGGGTCCTCCACTGCTCTCTATCCTCAGCAATGCGTACAAGTGTGGAAAAACCGTGTCCTGCCCATTCTTTGATGTTATCAGCCCAGGATTTTCTCTGCCTTCCTCTTCTCCGTTTACCTTCGACTGTTCCCTGAAGGATCGTTTTCGAAAGAGAGTCATGATGAGTTACATGCCCAAACCAGGCAAGCTTTCGACGTTTCACTATTGACAAAAGTGGTTCTTGGTGGCCTGCATAGGTGTTTATCTTCTCTCTAACATAGACATTTGTTTTGTGCTCTTTATAGCAAATGCGCAGAATTCTTCTATAACATTTATGCTCGAAAGCCTGAATCCTTCGCTCCGTATCTGCAGTGAGTGTCCGGCCCTCACACCCATACAAGAGAATAGATAATACAAGTGATTTGTATAATTTGATCTTCACAGGAAAACTGATGTTACTTTTCCAGATCACATTCAACCTTGTCATGGCAGCTGAGGCCATCTCAAGTTTTGTCTTGATTTCTTTACTTGATCTTCCATCACTACATATAGTGGACCCGAGATATTTAAAGGTGTTAACTTCTTCTAACGTTTGCCCATTTAACGTAATGTTGGTCGGAACATGTTTCTTATGGCTATGCACCAATATCTTGCTTTTTTCTATATTAATTTCCATCCCATATGTTCTTGTTACTTTCTCCAGTCTAGAGGTAAGGTCTTGAAGTTCTGATTCTGATCCAGCTATCAGATCAATATCATCAGCAAAACGTAGATTGCACAGAGGTCGGCCTCCAATCGATATGGTTGATTTATAATCGTAGAGAGCCTCCTGCATAATATGTTCTAGATATATATTAAAGAGCACTGGTGACAGAATACATCCTTGGCGAACTCCTACAGTTGTTTTGAAAAATTCTCCAATGTCGTTGCTTGCAAAAACAGCACTGCTTGCGTCCTTGTATAGTGCTTCAATGATATCTATGATGTTAGTACCAAAATTGAATTTTCTCATTACTTGCCATAAGCCTTCATGCCAGACTCGATCGAAGGCTTTTGTGAAATCGATGAAGTTATGGTATAAATCGTGTTGATGTTGGAGATGTTTTTCGATAAGTAATCTAATATTGAAGATTTGTTCTGAGGTACTTCTTTTTGGTCTAAAGCCAGCCTGTTCCTCTGACAAGATTTCTTCTGATTTCTGTTTTATTCTGTTCAAAAGTATCCTTAACATCACCTTACTTGGATGACTAATAAGGCTAATGGTTCTGTAGTTCTTGCACATTTTTAGATTTCCTTTCTTTGGAAGCGGTATTACTAATGACTGCGTCCATTCTTTTGGCCATTTTTTTGTACTCCATATCTTCTGGCAAATTGTTGTCATGATTTTTACTATATCTGGTCCTCCATATTTCAAGAGCTCTGCTGGGATATTATCCACACCCGGTGACTTCCCTCCTTTCATCGAACATATAGCCTCTTCCAGTTCTTCCTGTAATATTGCTGCATTTCCGAGTTCCCTGTTTTCGCACTTAATATTGTTTAATATGCCTAAGTCAGTGTCAAGTTTACAGTTATATAATTCTTTACAATATTCTGTCCACCTTCTCATTACAGAGCTGCGACTTTTCCTCCAACAGTTGCCTCAAAGATTCCCGCGATTTCTGGATCTTTCAGTTTGTCTAAATTGAATCTTAACTGAGGATACAATAATAAATTCAATTTGGCCATGTATCTCAGTTTTTTGGGGCATGCCACGTTGTTCTTCTTGATAACTTATGAGGAAATAGTGTATTTGCAATGGTTAGTTTATAGTTGCTGGCAAATTCTAGTAGCCTTAGTCCTCGATCGTTGGTTTCACCTGTCCCAAATCTCCCCACTGTACCAGCCCAGTGACCGTATGCATCTGACCCTATTTTAGCATTCCAATCACCTAACACGATGAGAAGATATTTCTTTGGAATTTTCTTAATTGCTTCATCCAGATTGTCATAAAATGTATCAATTGCCTCATCCTCATAGTCAGTAGTGGGGGCATATACCTGTATGATGGAGATGTTCTTTGGATGTGCTGCAATACGAATGGTGATAAGCCTGCTATTTATTGGGGTGCAGCTGATGACAGAGTTCAATCTATCTTTATGTACGATAAAACCTACTCCATGCTGATGTTTAGACTCATCTCCACTAAACCAAATTTTGTGACCATCATCCGTTATTGATTCACCTAATCCTGTCCATCTGACTTCTGCTAGGCCCAGGAAGTCCCACGAGTATCTAACAAGTTCATGTGTTAGTTCTTTGACTTTTCCACACGCATATAGCGTGCGTACATTCCAAGTTCCAACAACAAAACTTTCTCTTGGAAGTTTCAAAACAGGTGTTTGTACCCCATTCGCTGACTTATCACTCTCAAGGGGCAATGAGAGCGCGGTCGTTGTTAATCCGGGCATCGGCCGATCCGGCAAATTATTACTGAGTTGACTTTCCATCATAGCATTTCAGTGGGCAAGAGGTTTGCTTGGCGGTGCCCATCTCCTCTCCAAGTATCCTTGCAGGTACATACAAAAATGTACCTGGAGCAGTAACAATAGCCCTCAATAAATCTGTAATGTTTTGAAACACTGTCCGATCGACACATCATAAAACCGCCATCTTGGCTATTTGTATCAACACAAACAGCGAACTCACATGATAGGCAAACTTGATGTTTTCATCTTTACAATACTTAGCAACATAATCCAGAAAAAGCCAAACACACTACAAACTCATACAGCCTTACTAAGGGCTGTTACCACAGATGCAGACTCCAAAACGACGAAATGCACAACACAAAAGTGCGGCCTACCACGCCGCCATCCTGACCTACATCCCATCTTGACCTACATTAGCATACCAAGAGTTAAAAGCGAAACTCACCAGCAAGCTGATATTGAAATTGCCTGATTTGAGTCAGGAGTTTGTGGTGAGAACGGATGCTAGCAACGTCGGATTAGGGGCCACATTATTGCAAAGGTCCATTTCACTTGATGGGGAATTAAACCCAGTTGCTTATGCTAGCCGCAAGTTGAATAAGCCGGAGCAAAACTATTCAACAAGTGAAAAAGAATGTTTAGCTCTAATCTGGGCTATAACAAAGTTCCAGATCTATCTCTATGGTAGAACATTTGTGGTCCAAACTGACCATCAGCCCCTCGTGTTCTTGTCACAGGCCAAGCATGAAAATGCTCGTCTATTAGGGTGGTCATTTCTTATCCAACCTTATTCATTTAATATCGAATATATACCGGGGTCGCAGAATGTGGGAGCAGATTTTTTGAGTAGGCACTCGTTTAACGAAACTCAGAGTAATCAGAAGGTCTAATAAGTGCATTTGATCTATGTGTATCTCAGATCAGGAACTTGCATCAAAGCATGTTCTTTAGTGGGGAGATGTGTCGTAATATCTGAAGATTACAGCGATCTATATATATATATATATATATATATATATATATATATATATATATATATATATATATATATATATATATATATATATATATATATATATATATATTTATTTATTTATTTATTTATTTATTTATTTATTTATTTATTTATTTATTTATTTATTTATTTATAGGGAAAAAAATAACAGGGCAAAAATAAGGAAGTTGCGAGAAACGTTGTCTCATACGCCAGCAATCGTATTAGTCTGGGCAAAGCCTTCACGCAACGAGACTGTAACGTCTCTCTTTCACTAGTGCTGGCTTTTGCATCCGACTTGGAAAATAAATATAACATCTTGACAAAACTTAGGCCTAGTTTTCGAGCAAGAGTGTAAGAAGAAAACGGGGAACGAATACGCGAAGGCATAACAAGTGAGAGAGCAAATGCTACAATTTGAAACGCGTTTGAATTTTTTTTCTGGTCTCGCGAACCAGAGGAAAACGATAGTGCAAGTCAATGCACTAGTATGACGGAAGAGAATAGAAACTTAGATAATTTACTTACAGGCTAAAATAAAGGACGGTTGACGAATACAATGACCTTAATTGTTTAGTAGAAGAGTATGATGTTAATGTATCTTACCGTGGATAGGAAAATATGTTATTTGTAGAATTGAAGGAGAAAAACGATAATAGTGAATATAAGGAATAAAAGAATAAAAAAATTTACCACTGTGTGACAGACAGCAACAGGATCACTAATTACTTGTCAGAATTAAAAACTAGTAGTAAATAATTGAGATATTGACGAAGACGGATGGACTAACAGACTTGAATCTTTCTCAGTTTGCCCTGTAGTGAGGATAGAGGGGAAGTTAGTCCAAGATTTGAAAATTGAGTTCAATTTTGAATAAAACGACGCTAGAAGCCAAACAGTTTCTGATTGGCTAGAGTCAAATATACTAACTGAGGGATAAAACCGAATTGAAGGTAGTGTTAGACGCCACTTGAGATATAAAATTTCTACACTAAAGTTGTTTTACAAGCAAGATAATAGTACTATCTTGACTTAGCTGATCTGCACCAGCAAGCGATCTGGATTTGACCATATTTATCGCAAATCAAACTTATTAGTGTTAATATTTCTCTGATGCGGTAAGAATGAAAACATTTATATCATCATTATTATTATTATTATGTATGTATTATTGAATATGTATGAAAATTATGTGGGGAGAAGTTTATCTAGAGGGAAGTCAACATCAAACTTTGTGTTGTTTCACAGAGTTGTTAGGAAATATATTAACAGGTTGTAGAAAAGCCAGACAGGCTTTCTGACACTTTGGGAGAAAGTAAATTAAATATTAATGGGGAAAGTGTTGTACAGTATTATGACATAAGACCAGGAAAACCACTGGCCGTCGTCTTCAGCAAGTACGTGATTGTACATGACTTGACATTATTAACTTAAAATGTTTCCCTTGTCAAGGAAAGTGTCAAACTATAGTTTGAAGTTTAATTGACCATGAATGGGGTAACAAACCAGATAAGAACGATAACTATTTGATTGGTTACCATGATGATTCTAACTATGATTTAAAATGTTAAATAGTTATGGATAGAGAGAGGCATATGAGATGTTGAGTAGGACGTATTCCTATCCTTGCAGAGTTTCATCTATGACTCCAAGTGAGCCCAGGTCAACTTAGATCTGTATAAACTCCTGCATATTAAGAAGTGAGGCGGTATAAACTGTGTGCCTCCTGGTTGTATCTCAAAATCTGAATCCTGAGTTGACAGTTTGTAGCTGTTGGAGTGGAAAGACATCATCCTGTGATCCAGCACTTACCAAGCTAAGAATCTTTCACGGGCTCATGATATATCAAACGGCACCACTCTCTTATCCCAAATGTGTATTTCATAGTAGAACATGATGAACCCAGTCGTGCTTCAAAATATTACCCATTCATAGGAGCAAGTTTTATTTGACACTTTTCCACTGACATTTAGATAATAGTTGGGAATAATAAGAGACTCATTTATAATTTGAATTCATATGGTGTAAATATATTCTATTATCATTTTGAGTTTTCATTATTCCTGTATCCAAAAAAGAACTGAGATACAGGAAAATAAATTGTAAAAAGATTTCAAATTTAAACTTAAAACAGTGACTTGTTTCCTTACTGTTCATTAATTTGTTAGGTGTAGGTGTTGTCATTTTATTACATTACATCGCATATACCCTAGACATCTAGCTAGACAACATCCACACACCAGTACACATAATTAGGAGAAAATATATCGCAGGTTGAGGTCATAAGGTGGTAACAGACAAGTTCCCTGAAAACACATTTATAAATAACTAACTTCAGGGGCTTGCACAGCTGACCTCACATCTGTTACAAATAATATTTTATTCTTTAACATCAAATCCACCACAATAGACCATGTGGCTTTATAGACCATGTGGCTTTATAGACCAATGTTCAGAGTACAATGAGCAACTAAACAAGGGTATATAGAATGTACCGGAAAAAGCCAGTACCGAAGGAAGCTTATGACGTATATTTAGAAGGAAGTAATCCATTTTCTTTTGTGCATGTTATGAGAAGAGGAAACCTGAAATATATTGTGACAACAGGAACGATTGAAGGATAAATAGATAGAAGACGACAAATAGAGAAGAATTGGACAGTTTAACTACGTGGGATGGATAGAAGTTAGGAAAAGTATTGATCAACACAACCACGGCCATAAAGTTGTGGAGACAGACGATCACTTACGACATATGACACGGCGCTTGAAGAAGGAAAATTTTCACCAGGACTTCACACAAGAGCAGACCCCACACTTCTGTGTAAATGTGTGTAGGTCATGAAAACAGCTGTTAGCGAGTGTTACGGCATACAATATCACACAAAATATAGAATTTGTCTCAAGCCATGTAAAGTCAACTATTGATATGTTTAAATACAGTTTATTGTCATACATGTCTTTCTAACAATAACGTATACCATTGACATACACTGTGAATAACATATTGTACTACAAGGCACTAATTTCTGACAACGAAAACACGCCAGTAAAATGAAAAAGGTGTAAAAAGGTAGTCTCATAGCACTTACTGCAATAGGGCAGTGAAATGTTAGAGACTTCACCATACTGGGTCCAGCATTCCTTCCTTGTTTCCTTTTCCTTCCCTAGCTCAAGTCAGGTACACATTTACAGCTGGGTAGAGGTAGACTGGAGAGCGTCGGTACCGTGATTCGAACCCGGCTACTTTGCCCCGAGAGACCAGCGCTCTAAGCACTCTGTCAATCGTACGCTCGAAACAGGTCTACTCGTCCATAATGGATGGTAATAAAGATAAAAATATGCATACATGAAAGGGAAAGAAGTTGCGGTTTTTTAAAATGAGAAACGTTTGTCATCAAAGGGGTACGAGCATAAATACATTCTTATACGCATACACACATATTCATACATACAGACACGCATACACACATATTCATACATACAGACACGCATACACACATATTCATACATACAGACACGCATACAAACATATTTATCTACAGACGCACATGCGTAAATAGTCATAACACACTCCAACACACATATAAGCATTCATTCCTATTCATGATATATACATATGCACATACATACATATATGCATACATACCAGAGGCGTAGACAAAGTTCCATAGTCGTAGGGCAGTGAGCATCCAAGAAACGTACTTTCACTAACAACTAGAGAGGGGAAAGACCCCACAATCATCATGTCTCGGGACCCTGGATCGGTTATCTACGATACTGGTACAATTATGCATATATATATATATATATATATATATATATATATATATATATATATATATATATATATATATATATATATATATATATATATATATATATATATATATATATATATACATTTGCATACATACATACATACATACATACACGCATACACATGCATTCAGACTAACAGAGATAGAGGCAAATAACTCGATGGATAGTCAGACTGTCCGAGAGGGATGGACAGAAAAACAGGCAGGCAGGCAGGCGGGCAGACAGACAGACAGGTAGAAAAACAGGTAAACAGACAGACAGGTAGGCAGGCAGGCAAGCAGACAGACAGACAGACAAGTAGACAAACAGGTTGACAGACATACTGATAGGTTCATGGGCAGGCAGGCAGGCAGGCAAGCAGATAGATAGATAGATAGATAGATAGATAGATAGATAGATAGATAGATAGATAGATAGATAGATAGATAGATAGATAGATAGATAGATAGATAGATAGATAGATAGATAGATAGATAGATAGATAGATAGATAGATAGATAGATAGATAGATAGATAGATAGATAGATAGATAGATAGATAGATAGATAGATAGTGTCGTGAATTGACGTCTGTTTCACATCACGAATTCTAATAACTCTGGCCATACTGCGCGCCATACATTGTAGAAAGATAAAATACTCTGACCAATGAAAACGCTTTCTTTGTCCTGTGTTTACTACAGCTAGGAAAATAAAGATGGCCAGGCCCATTCTGTGTAACATGATTAAATTCGGAATTTTACTACAGCAGTATGGAATAAGTACCACTTGGCAGAGGTTATCAAAACAATATTAGGGATGTTACTCTACCAGTAAGTAGTAATACTTTCACTAATAATATTATAAGACGGGAGAAATCTTAGGTTAAATGCATTCGAAGCTTTAGGTTGGCCTAAATTTAACGGTTTAAACTATGCACAACAGAAAATGCAAGTACTAACCAACAAGATTATTACATAGATATGTAAAGCCTAATTCCAAGTAGAATGTAAGCTTTAAATGACTAAAATCGCATCAGGAATAACGAAGATAATTAAAAAAAGTAGTTTTCCTACAGTGTACAAAAGGCAAAACGGTACCCATATTTTATGATAGTTATTGCATTCCTCGGGAATTCCATCTCTTACGTCCGATGTCACACTATAAATAGACTTGCCTAACAAACTCCGGTCAGTCACGATTTGAATACTGTAGTGAAATTGACAGAGATACAACGGTAAAATCCCTCCAAAGATAACATTTAAGGATAAAAACATAATGCGTAGGCTGCTGATGTACATGATCGCCTAGACCGCGGGTCATCATCCTCCATAATAATTGACTTGCTAGACAGGAGGGGAACGGCGGATAAAAAAGAAAAAAAAATATGACTGGAAAGGCTAAGGAGACGCAATTGGGGGGAAACGGAGAAAAGTCACGTTTCCCAAGTTGACATAAAAAGTAAGCAACTCGACTGAAGGGACCCTAGATATGTTACGCCACAGTCATTTATTGGACGCTTTTGCGATACCAGGCTTTTGATTTGAATGGAGCGGTAAAACGCAGATGTTAGGAATATTACAAAAATTAAAAAGTAATTTTTTCTTAATATTAATGTTAGGAATATAAAAAATTAGCTGGCCGGATGGCCTATTCTGAGCAGTGAACTAAGATGGTCTTAATTTTACAAACGGATAGATAATATTGAAGATAATGACAAAAGACAGTGTAGTTCACATCATCGACAGACTGTGTTGAATAAAAAAGTGTCGCTATTTTGCACAAAATAACACGACCTTGGGGACGCAGGTGTTCAAATCTACGTGGTATGGAGGAAAGGGGATATTGTGGTGGCTGTGTCTAAATATAACTTTTAACGACAAAATTTTGGAGGGGAGAGAAAGGTTGGTTCAAAAAACAAGCACATTTTTTTTAGAAACACAAGTAGAGACGGACAGACTAACAGATAACCATCCATACTTGACTGAAGCATGACTGAAATGACTTTATGGTAGGAAATTTGAATTGAAAATAAAACTAGGCAGTGATTGGCCACAGACAATCATATCATTAGCGCTCAGACGCGAAAGTGGGGTCATTTCTCAATAGTTGTTCAGTGATAGACACAGATTTTAAAGTGTGGTGATTTCCATATGAAAGAAAGAGAAAGAAAGTTAGGGACGCCATACTATAGCCAGCAGCTCAGCTGAGTTTTGCTAGCAATTCTGTGTTATTTATTCATAATCTGGTAAGATTGAAATTATTTCTTTATATATTTTGAATATTGTTTCATGTTCGAGTGATTTGATACTGCCATATCGAAATCTAGCCTTACAAACAAGTAGGGATTTGCTCTAGACCCCCCGCCCTAGTCAGGGTCTAGGGACCAACAATGTACATAAACTCCAGCAAGGATTATGCAAGACAGATCAAGTGTTGAGAATAATGATACATATTACCTATCCTCTTTTAGGGCCGAAAACTAATAAACATTTTTCAGGATCTATGGTCTGGGAGGATCTATCTGATGTAAAACCACCATGGTAAATGTGCTGTTTGGTCAGAGAGATCTGACCTGTCTGTATGATGTGGTTGTTGTGTCACTGTTGTGTCCAGACGTGGGTAGAGAATAGATTTTGACACATGGCCCATACTTTGATTGCAGAGCTGCGAGTTTCTGTCGTCCACAAAGCAGTGTCTATTCAGTTGGTGACTTTACTCGAGTGTATCTGTGCAGTATTTGTGACAGAGACCACCATTATTGCCCGCCAGCACGGAGAGGTGGGACCACCTGATTTCAGCACCAGAGCGACAACTACCAGATGAGTGAGCCTCTGGTCTGCTGGATTTTCACCAACGCCCTTTAGTTACTAAGAACCCCATAAAGATTCCCACCATTTTCTGGACACGGTGTAGTCAATATAGACAGGTGTGATGAGGCCACCCCAACAGCACAAACAGTACTATCCTCCCAAGTAGATGAATACTAGAACATTTTAATAAAACTAACTAGTATAGTACATATATATGTACACTATTGCATTTATGATATAATATTCTATGCATTTCTTTTCATAATCTCTAAATCCTTTTAAGTTCTGGTCAACCTAAAAAACTGACACAGAACAAAATAAATGTAATATACTTATATCAAAAAATTTTACACACGTGAGTTAGTTCAGTGTATTTTAACTTTTATTAATATTATTAGTCTTGTTAATATCTGTGGGTATATTTATAATCCATTACACCACACTACATATCATAACCCTAGACACTTTACGTAGCCACATTCATTAAAAAAAATTAAGTGTGAGGTCGTAGTGGTAGCAAGAAAGGCCTTCTGACAATTCACCCCTACATTTTATCTCAGGAGCCTTCACAGCTGGCCTCATACAATTTACATTTAGTAACAACACCATCATACAATACCATCCAACACCACTACAATATTGGGGGCTCGTCCGGGATAATTAGCCCAACAGTAATATTAGGATCTCCTGGTGGGAGAAATAAAAGTAGGGAAATAAATTGTAAAATTTCCCTTAAAATTAAAAGTGTCCCTGCAGATAAAAGTTGGTGAATCTTCACAGCCAGTAATAATTAATTAGTTAACTGGTTAGTTAGAATTAGTTAGACTATAGTCATAAGAAGTACTTAGTGTATTTACTGGTTAGAAATTTAGCTTGTATATTATTATATTGTCTAAAAAGTATGACGGAGCTGGCAAAATTTAGATCAGCTGCTGTGCTCACCGCGAAGGAGATGGGAATGGATGGTCAAATTTTAATTCAATACGTAACGGCTGAATGTGATAAATATATTGAACGGGAAGAAAGGAGGTTGGTTGAAGAGAAGAGGTTAGAGGCTGATAGAGACATTAAGAGGCTGCAGATTGAGGCAGAAGAAAAACGACAGCAAAGGGAGGCAGAAGATAAAAAGGCCGAAAGGGAGGCAGAAGATAAAAAGGCCGAAAGGGAGGCAGAAGATAAAAAGGCCGAAAGGGAGGCAGAAGAAAAAAGGTTGACTGCCGAAAGGGAGGCAGAAGATAGAAGGTTGCAGAGGGAGCACGAATTACGACTAAGGGAGCTGGAATTACAAGGCCCGGCTCCTGAAAATGGTGCCAGCCCTTTTGCCTCAGATGCTACGCCTAGTCTGGGAGCCTCAAACTCAGCTATGGGGTTTCATTTAGACCATTTTGTTGAAAAAGACGATGACATAGAGGGGTACCTAGGACGTTTTGAGTTATTAGCTACTACATATGGGTTAGAGAGAGAGAGGTGGAGTTTAAAGCTATCACAGGGATTGAGGGGTACTTCTTATGAAGTATTTGCTAAAATGAACAGGGAAGACCAAGACAATTATGACATGTTAAAGCAGGCTTTGTTATTAAGGTACGAGAAGAATGGTGAATTTTATCGTAAGAAATTCAGAAATGCCAAACTGTTATCTGGGGAGACCTACCACCAATTCTCTGCTAGACTAGAAACCTATTTGGAGAAATGGACGGCTCTGGGGAAGACCCAAGATCTCAAAGAAATGATCATGATTGAGCAATTGAGAGAGTCCATGGCTCCAGACATGAGAAAATTTCTCATGGAACAAGGTGCAGAGAAGTTGGGGGAAATTTTAAATGTTGCTGAGAGGTATCAGGCAGCCCAGGCAGAGGTAAGTGGTGCTAAGAAGAAGCACATAGACAATTTTAAAGCTCCACAGCAATTTAACAAATTTGATAATAGAGAGCAGGGAAATAAAGGTAGGACAAACTTTGAGCGGCCAAGAAATGACTATCGCGACAGAAACTCACAGTTCAATGACCAAAAGTTCAATGAAAGAAAACCGTTGAACCAAGGAAAAAGATGGTGTAAATGGTGCAAGAAGGATAACCATAACACCGAATTTTGTAGAAGGAAACCTTCAAACATTGCTGCAATGAAGTCGGGGACGCAAAGATTAAAGGTTAATCCTAAGGGACAACAGGAACCTTATCACCCCCCAGTTTGTGAGGATGTTATTTGTAATGGGGTCACCATAAGGTGCCTTTATGATACAGGTTTGGATTATGATTCAGTTGTGAAGTCTAGCCTAGTGGACCCAAGTCAGTATACCACAGAAACAGTGGAAATACAAGGGGCGACTAAGGACATACCACTCATGACACTTCCCATCGCAAGGATAACGGTGAAAACTCGCTATGTGGAAGGAGAAATCAGAGCAGCAGTGATAGATGAACCAATCTACCCTCTGATATTGGGGTGTAGATACGTCTTCTTGGGGAATCCCGAGAAACCTGTGATCATGGCGACAGTGCAGACCAGGTCACAGAAGAAGGAGGAAGAAGGTGAACCTATAAATGCTCATCCAGAGGAGATGAGGAAGGCGCAGGCTGAGGATAGGACACTCAAGCCCTGTTTTAAAAAATTGCCCAAATGCCACACACCTCCGAGCAAGGGGGAATATTTCATGAAGAACAAACTCTTATACAGGAAGGCCGGAACTGGAACAAATGGTCACAACCAGCTGGTTCTTCCCACTTCATATAGAGATACAGTGATGGAACTCGGGCATGCGATTCCCTTCAGTGGTCACATGGGGATCAGCGCCACAGGACAGCGTATAGCTTGTCATTACTTCTGGCCAGGGATAACGGAGGATATAAAAAGATATGTCAAATCCTGCCCAGAATGTCAAAGGGTAGCTCCAAAGCACTGGACTGCTCCTGCAACTCTAGGGGAAATGCCCATAGTGGGAACACCTTTTGAGAGGGTTGCAGTGGATATTGTAGGACCTCTCACTCGGACCAAGAGGAGGAACAGTTACATCCTTACTCTGGTGGACACTTGTTCTATGTGGGGAGAGGCGGTAGCCCTGCCATCAATTGATTCAAAACATGTAGCAGAGGCACTACTTACAATATTTACCCGATTAGGATTCCCGCATCAAATCTTGACGGATAATGGATCTCAGTTCAAGGGGAAACTAACGGAAGAAGTTTTTAAGCTATTTCAAGCCAGGCACTTTCATTGTAGTCCGTACCATCCACAAGGGAACGGCCAGGTAGAGAGGTTCAATGGGACTCTCATTTCTATCCTGAGAAAGCTGGCACACGAAAAACCGGATCTGTGGGATCAATTCCTGCCCGCCGCATTGTTTGCGTACCGGGAGGTACCACATAATTCAACCGGGATGGCTCCCGCAACTTTGCTATTTGGGAGGCCAATAAAAGGTCCTTTAGAAGCTTTATTAAGGACCTGGACAGATGAGAAGGCGGAAGAGACTGTTACCTCATCGTATCAATATGTGAACGAACTGACCACTCGTTTGAAAGCTGGATGGAAACTGGCAAATGATAATTTGAAGCAAGCCAGGAAGAAACATGCAGCATATTTTAATAGGAAGGCAAAGGACAGGGAACTGGCAGTCGGAGAGAAGGTGCTGCTTCTACTACCCGGAAGCCAGAATAAATTACAAATTGGTTGGCAAGGTCCATATACGGTTCTAGAGAAGGTGTCTAGAACAAACTATAAAATTGACAAAAAGGGGAAGGAAAAAGTTTATCATGTAAACCTGTTAAAGAAGTATCTGGACAGACCACTCCAGGAAAGCACCCCCTTATTGACCTTGGCTATTGCAACCCAGATGCAAAAAGAACCACTCACCTCACATGAATACCCATTACATCCTTGTGAAACAGCAGCACAGGTAAAAGTCAGTAAGCACCTGACTAAAAACCAGAGGGAGAGAGTTCAACAGGTTCTGGAGGAACATACAGATGTATTAACAGATAAACCAGGCCATACAAATTTGCTACAGTATGACATGAAACTGGTAGACTCAAACCCAATCTGTATGAGAGCCTATTCTATTCCGTTCGCGAAGGAGAAGGCATTGAAGGAAGAAATAGAGTATTTGTTGAAGGAGGGGATTATTTCGCACAGTGAATCATCTTTTAGTTCTAGTGTCGTTTTGTTGAGAAAACCGTCTGGGGAACACAGACTGTGCATAGATTACAGGAAACTGAATGCTGTCACAGAAGGACAAGTGGATCCATTACTAGACACAAAACAGTTATTTGCCAGACTGAACAAGGCAAAATACTTTTCAAAGGTGGATCTTAGTAAAGGCTATTACCAGATCCCAGTGAAGCCTGAAGTGAGACCTTATTTGGCTTTTAGCACTTCGGATGGACATTATGAATTCAATATGCTACCATTCGGACTGAAAAATGCTCCGAGTGTGTTTTCAAGGATGATGCGAAAATTGTTGGATCCCCTGAATAACCCCTGTATCACAAATTTCTTTTTTAATGATACGGCGACCACCGAGACATTTGCAGAACACATTGAAGCTCTGGAGATGTTGTTTGATAGACTTCGGGAGGCGAACTTAACTGCTAGGCCAACAAAATGTTGTATTGGATGTAAAGAGTTGGAATTCTTGGGACACACTGTATATCAGGGTAATATGACCCCTGATCCTAAGAACTTGGAAAAACTGCAGAGAGCACCTAGGCCGCAAACAAAAAAGGACGTGCGATCATTTGTGTCGTTATGCGGATTTTATCAGAAATACATCAAGAATTTTAACGCTATATGTGCTCCTCTGACTGATCTGACTCGCAAGGGACTTCCAGATAAAATTATTTGGACTGCACAATGTGAACTAGCATTTCAAGAGTTAAAGGAAAAAACTCACTAGCAAGCCTATTCTCAAACTGCCTGATTTGACACAGGACTTTGTCTTAAGAACCGATGCAAGTAATGTAGGACTCGGAGGGGCTTTGTTGCAAAGATCATCTTCACCTGATGGGGAACTGAAACCAGTCGCTTATGCAAGCCGCAAATTGAATAAGGCGGAACAAGGATACTCCACAAGCGAAAAAGAATGTTTAGCATTAATCTGGGCAATAAAGAAGTTTCAAATCTATCTGTATGGTAGGACATTTGTGGTGGAGACGGACCATCAGCCTCTCGTGTTCTTGTCTCAGGCTAAGCATGAAAACGCAAGATTGCTGAGGTGGTCTTTATTGCTTCAACCTTATCAGTTTAGTATCCAATATATCCCAGGCAAATTGAATGTCGGTGCAGATTTCCTCAGTCGGCACCCCTGTGATCAAAATTAGAGTAGTGGCAGACGTGAGGAGTAATTTTACCTATGTGTATCGCTGGTTTTGGAACTTGCCTTAGGCATGTTTTCAAGTGGGGAGATGTGTAGTGAAATTGACAGAGATACAACGGTAAAATCCCTCCAAAGATAACATTTAAGGATAAAAACATAATGCGTAGGCTGCTGATGTACATGATCGCCTAGACCGCGGGTCATCATCCTCCATAATAATTGACTTGCTAGACAGGAGGGGAACGGCGGATCAAAAAGAAAAAAAAATATGACTGGAAAGGCTAAGGAGACGCAATTGGGGGGGGAAACGGAGAAAAGTCACGTTTCCCAAGTTGACATAAAAAGTAAGCAACTCGACTGAAGGGACCCTAGATATGTTACGCCACAGTCATTTATTGGACGCTTTTGCGATACCAGGCTTTTGATTTGAATGGAGCGGTAAAAACGCAGATGTTAGGAATATTACAAAAATTAAAAAGTAATTTTTTCTTAATATTAATGTTAGGAATATAAAAATTAGCTGGCCGGATGGCCTATTCTGAGCAGTGAACTAAGATGGTCTTAATTTTACAAACGGATAGATAATATTGAAGATAATGACAAAAGACAGTGTAGTTCACATCATCGACAGACTGTGTTGAATAAAAAAGTGTCGCTATTTTGCACAAAATAACACGACCTTGGGGACGCAGGTGTTCAAATCTACGTGGTATGGAGGAAAGGGGATATTGTGGTGGCTGTGTCTAAATATAACTTTTAACGACAAAATTTTGGAGGGGAGAGAAAGGTTGGTTCAAAAAACAAGCACATTTTTTTTAGAAACACAAGTAGAGACGGACAGACTAACAGATAACCATCCATACTTGACTGAAGCATGACTGAAATGACTTTATGGTAGGAAATTTGAATTGAAAATAAAACTAGGCAGTGATTGGCCACAGACAATCATATCATTAGCGCTCAGACGCGAAAGTGGGGTCATTTCTCAATAGTTGTTCAGTGATAGACACAGATTTTAAAGTGTGGTGATTTCCATATGAAAGAAAGAGAAAGAAAGTTAGGGACGCCATACTATAGCCAGCAGCTCAGCTGAGTTTTGCTAGCAATTCTGTGTTATTTATTCATAATCTGGTAAGATTGAAATTATTTCTTTATATATTTTGAATATTGTTTCATGTTCGAGTGATTTGATACTGCCATATCGAAATCTAGCCTTACAAACAAGTAGGGATTTGCTCTAGACCCCCCGCCCTAGTCAGGGTCTAGGGACCAACAATGTACATAAACTCCAGCAAGGATTATGCAAGACAGATCAAGTGTTGAGAATAATGATACATATTACCTATCCTCTTTTAGGGCCGAAAACTAATAAACATTTTTCAGGATCTATGGTCTGGGAGGATCTATCTGATGTAAAACCACCATGGTAAATGTGCTGTTTGGTCAGAGAGATCTGACCTGTCTGTATGATGTGGTTGTTGTGTCACTGTTGTGTCCAGACGTGGGTAGAGAATAGATTTTGACACATGGCCCATACTTTGATTGCAGAGCTGCGAGTTTCTGTCGTCCACAAAGCAGTGTCTATTCAGTTGGTGACTTTACTCGAGTGTATCTGTGCAGTATTTGTGACAGAGACCACCATTATTGCCCGCCAGCACGGAGAGGTGGGACCACCTGAGTTTCAGCACCAGAGCGACAACTACCAGATGAGTGAGCCTCTGGTCTGCTGGATTTTCACCAACGCCCTTTAGTTACTAAGAACCCCATAAAGATTCCCACCATTTTCTGGACACGGTGTAGTCAATATAGACAGGTGTGATGAGGCCACCCCAACAGCACAAACAGTACTATCCTCCCAAGTAGATGAATACTAGAACATTTTAATAAAACTAACTAGTATAGTACATATATATGTACACTATTGCATTTATGATATAATATTCTATGCATTTCTTTTCATAATCTCTAAATCCTTTTAAGTTCTGGTCAACCTAAAAAATTGACACAGAACAAAATAAATGTAATATACTTATATCAAAAAATTTTACACACGTGAGTTAGTTCAGTGTATTTTAACTTTTATTAATATGGTAATGCCAGCGTTTGCCTTCTGCACTTGTTAGCAGACCTTAATCAACCATTGAGGGCCTGTCTGTGTATGCCTGAGGGTTTAATCCTTTAACCTAAAGTCTACAAATAAGAAGAGACTCCTAGTACTAAGGTTGCAACGAATGCAGTGCCAGTCTGTGATAGCAGGCCAGTCATAACGTGAGTAGCTACTGGAATGATTTCATCTGAAGATTCTATCCAGCATTAAAGGGAGCCATCTGCAGTGACTCAGCTAAGTTGCTTAAGGCAACTGTGCAGCTTATCAATACTCACCAAAAACATAACCGCATCCAATTTGTGATGACCATAATAGTATAGAGTTTCAATAAACTTATAATAATAATAATAATTCTTCAAGTGAATGATCATGCAAGCTTTGTCTACAAGATGATAGACATTTGTTGAACTGTTTTATTTATTTACTATTGTAAAATCTTTGGTTTCAAACCTTTTCAAAATAGAAAAGAGTATATGTACAATTAAATTGTAAATATTCACCAGCAGACTTTCTTAAATTCTTTAAGTTGAATTATAGTTCTTGTTGGTGAATTTAGTTATATAAATTACCCCTAGCAGAGTCAGAAACACTATTAAATATCATAATCACAGAGGAGGATCAGGAGAGGTAGCAGTTAGTGAATCAGAGTACTACATCACCATCTTCTCTGGGAACTTACATAGCTTGACCCTACCTTTGTGTCTAAACACCCTTACTCTCTTCAGAGAAGGGGGTATTACTCATAAGACCAAACTCTTATCTGGCACTATCTTGGTATCATCTGATACACCTTTATGTCCAGGATATCTTATTTTTTAATAACATCTGAACCTCTCTCGACAGATAGATAGATAGTTAGATAGATAGATAGATAGATAGATAGATAGATAGATAGATAGATAGATAGATAGATAGATAGATAGATAGATAGATAGATAGATAGATAGATAGATAGATAGATAGATAGATAGATAGATAGATAGATAGATAGATAGATTAGGATAGGTAGATTGGATGGATGTATGGGTATTAGGTGGTTAAGTAGGTAGGTGGGTAGGCAGGCAGACAGATAGATAGATAGATTGATTGATAAGATGATAGATAGATAGATAGATAGATAGATAGATAGATAGATAGATAGATAGATAGATAGATAGATAGATAGATAGATAGATAGATAGATAGATAGATAGATAGATAGATAGATAGATAGATAGATAGATAGATAGATAGATAGATAGATAGATAGATCATCAGGTTCCGCCCGTGGTTCTCCTTGGCACACACTTTGATGACAGCTTTCCGCTCCATTTGTTAAAGGCTCGACATTTAGACGCTGCACGCCCCTTAAGCTTGTAGCCCTTCACACAGCGGAACTGGCATCGTGTTTGAAAGGGAACGCTGGGCATACTACACAGAGGCGGGTACAGGTACCCATTATCGGGGACAGGCATGCGATCACACGAGATAACCAGTGACAGTAAGGAAAGTAAGGTAACCAGTGACAGTAAGGAAAGTAAGGTAAACAGGGACAGTAAGGAAAGTAAGATAACCAGTGACAGTAAGGAAAGTAAGGTAACCAGGGACAGTAAGGAAAGTAAGGTAACCAGGGACAGTAAGGAAAGTAAGGTAACCAAGGACAGTAAGGTAACCAGGGACAGTAAGGAAAGTAAGATAATCAGTGACAGTAAGGAAAGTAAGGTAACCAGGGACAGTAAGGAAAGTAAGATAACCAGTGACAGTAAGGAAAGTAAGGTAACCAGTGACAGTAAGCAAAGTAAGGTAACCAGGGACAGTAAGGAAAGTAAGGTAACCAGGGACAGTAAGGAAAGTAAGGTAACCAGGGACAGTAAGGAAAGTAAGGTAACCAGGGACAGTAAGGATATAATAATGAATTATATTACAGAAATGAAATTTCAGGATCCTGGAGAGATGAACGACAATAACAACAATAATGATTTTCATCACCCTTCCCTTTTTGCCCTTTGTGGAAGAAGAGGTCACCACCTCAGTAGCCCCCCCCCCCTCTCCCCTGGAAGGAAGCTTGCTCCAAATCACTCAAGTCGTCTTGTTCTGGTGTTTTCTTTATCAATTTGTTTTACATGTTGGGTTACCAGGATAATACGCAGCATCATGTTAGTCGTAAGGCGTTCCTGCCGGATTAAACGCCCTATTCTGTCTCTTATCTCCCCTTAGAGATAAACAGGAACTACACGAATCAGTATTAGTAGATGTTGTACTAACAATAATAACAACAATAATAATTCGGAAGAGAAGGGACAAAAGAAAACGATGAAAGAATAAAGAAACATCAATGATCTGAATGTGCAACCGGGTACTAAAGCTTTCTCAGCTTCAAAAGTATTGTTTTAAACCTTAAACCTGAAATAATCTATATGACTAGCAATAACCCGTCAATAATGACGGAAGTAAATCAAAAACTGTAATATATTTTAAAAATATTTATTAATTCAATATAAAAGTTCTTTCTCGCTTGCTCGTTGTGATTGACGCGATCGTCTCTTCCTCTTAGCACATGCAGCTCGTTTTGCAGACATCTTATCATTTTGATCCATAATAATAAGTCTGCAATACTTTAAATTAAAATTTTGTCTTGAAGAAACAATCAAAAACTTACATTTGAAGGTTATTTTTAACAAAATGATGAGTTAAATCCGTTTCCGGAATGAAACTGGGTTCTACACTGACTTTTCTTAGTTGAGTGTTACTATTTTCGGTAGAGTACATATAAGGGAAACAATACAATTAATGTCTAACTTTCAACCACAGTTGCATCCCTTAGATGTGACCGACGTACAAACGGCGAGAATTATTTATATTGATAATGATAATTTACATTTACACAAGGGACAGTTTACCTGTGCACTTTGGTTGTGTTCCCGTCCAGGTAAAGTTGGCCAGACATGTTCTAGTTTCAGATCCTTCTAGCAATAGGGATCCTCGACATTTGACAGAACATTCCGTTCCAGGGAGAACAGGGTAACCTTGACCCATTGCTTCACATTCCTGCGTCGTGAACTTGGCGTGTTTTGGTGCATCCAAAAATGGGCATTGTGTGGGTATGCAGGTTTTTTCATCTGCTGCCAAGGTGAAACCCCGCTGACACGAACAGAAGAAAGATCCTACAGTGTTGTTGCAGAAGTGATGGCATCCGCTACTGTTCTTTGCACATTCATCAATATCTCGACATGTTTCCTGCAACTCGGGGTTACCATAGTAACCAAATGGACATAAACAGCCGTGAATCGACTCAGTAGTTTTTCCAGATGTTGTCATTCCAGAGGGACATAAGACACAGCTGACAACTGAATCTTTTATTCCTCGATAGCTTCCCTTGATACAAGGAATGCAGTTGTGTCCCTGTTTGTGGTAGCCAGGATCGCAGTCACATCTGAAAGAACCAGGGAGATTGATGCACCTGTGCTGGCATATCTGACCTCTGGCGCATTCGTTGATATCTGTTGGAAATAAAAAAATATATAAGTTGACTTCTTGTGTTAGTTATTCTAATATTTAAAAACAGTTGCTAACATTCTTAAAAAACAGTTACTGACATTCTTAAAAAGAAAAAAACAGTTACTAATGATACTTTAAAAAAAAAACAGTTACTAACGTTCTCAAATAAAAAGTTAATAACATTCTGTGAGTTCGTCTCGAATAAAACTGAATAAGTGGAATATCAGACATCTGTAAAATCATCATCATCCACATCATCATCATCAAACTTTTCAGCTTCTGGTGAAACACGGGTCCTCGAAGCTTAGCCATCCTTTCAAGTTACTTTTTTGTCACCTTTATCCCTTTCTGTTTGTCGCCAGCTCCGTGTGTTGTTTGCTCTCCCTCTGTTTCTCGTATACTATGTTGCATAGTACTGACATTAACAAAGACTTGACGTATACTATGTTGCATAGTCCTGACATTAACAAAGACTTGACGTATAATATGTTGCATAGTCCTGACATTAACAAAGACTTGACGTATACTATGTTGTATAGTCCTGACATTAACAAAGACTTGACGTATACTATGTTGCATAGTCCTGACATTAACAAAGACTTGACGTATACTATGTTGCATAGTCCTGACATTAACAAAGACTAGACGTATACTATGTTGCATAGTCCTGACATTAACAAAGACTTGACGTATACTATATTGCTTAGTCCTGACATTAACAAAGACTTGACTGTATACTATGTTGCATAGTCCTGACATTAACAAAGACTTGACCTCCCAACTGATTGCAATTTGTTTTGGAGAGCCTATTTGATTTGTTGCCTTAACACAGTTCATTTCTCGCAGCGAGGCGATGGCTTCGTTTGTGTGTAACTGTGCTGAATCTCCAGACTACATATTATTTCTCCTTCTGTTCTGTAGTCCTGTGTCCTATTTCTCTCTTTCTTTTGTATGGTTTTTGCTCTTTATTTACAAACCATAGGCCTTGTAACTTATAGCACTAACTGTGAAATGAGTATTATGAAAGAATACAACACAACTGCCTATTATATTTGTTTTCAAATAATAACTCTATTTTAAAGCGTACAAGAACATCCCACAAACAGACAAAAGTGGAAACACAAAACAAATAGAAATAGTGACACGTAAACAAACCTATGCCCCGTGTAGTTCCCGGGGAAAAGGGGGGGGGGGGGGGGGGTCTGATGAGACCAAGAAAGAATTAGACTAAAGCTCCCTGAAGCGTGTCGTAAAAGGCGATTAATTTGATGCTGTTCATTAGGCTAGCAACCGCATCTCGTAAAACAAATGCAATAGAAACCACTGCATGTAAATGATTGATGCAGGCTTCCTGCAAGGGGACCAGCTATAGTGTTGACTTCGTGTTCCATTGGAGGAAAATAAAAATGAATGAACAAAACTAAGCTACAACCACGGAAACTCGTGAAATACTGCCCGTGTCTATTAGCCATTTTAACATGAAGAACATTGTGCAATAATAACGTACCTTCACAGTGCCGTTTGTCTTGCGCAAGCGCAAATCCTTGTTTCCGGCAATAGCATTTGAAAGAGCCAATCGAATTGACGCAGACATCTTCACAAGTTATTTGAATTTCTTCGCACTCATTGATGTCTACACATTGTTTATTGTCCTTAAACAGCTTGTACCCAGGAATGTTGCATTCACATTTGAACGAGCCAGGTAAGTTGATGCATCTATCTGTGCATCCGCCGTTGCGTGATCTACATTCGTCGATGTCTGTGGATCACAAATATGACGGATCATTTCAAGACAAAACACAACCATTCACTTCACAAGTTAAAGAGACAGTTTTTTTTCCCCAGATAAATAATAATTCCCTCTCGTTGGATTAATTCACAATAGGGTTAACGAAGATTGATAATGTATAACTTACTATTTAAAACAACTGAGTAGGTTCAAATACTTAGGCAGGTTAATAACATAACATAGAAGCATCTCAGAAGTGAAGGGTAGAATAGCCTAGATTAAAGCAGCATTCTGTGAACGGTGGTTTAGTTTTAGTAAAGTAAAAGAGTGTAGAAAAGTGGTTTAGGAAATATGAATGGATTTGGATATAGACTATTTGTCTTAGTTGAAGGGAGATAAAATGAGTGAAGAAACGCTTTGAGGAAAGGGAGGAAACTCCGCATATTACAGTTGGTAGATGAAAGTGTTGAATTTGGGTTAAGCAGATTTAGTGATTTCTCAATTATGGTTGAGAAAATTAGCATGTAATGATTTGGTAGTAAGTTTTAAAGAAGAGAGTATGTTGTTCAGTTAAATCATCAAAGGGAGATAACGTAGAATTAAGTCCCTTGCAGGTTTTAGTGAGTTGGGAGAAAAAAAGTACGCACGGGAAAATTTGGATGTGAACACATTTTTTAGGTGTGAACGAAGAAATGTTAGAACGGAGTTTAGGAAGTTGATATTGAGACGCGCTAGGCGTAGGTAGAGAAAAGGGTTTTCTCCCAAGTGTTAAAGTTGATATTGAGACGCGCTAGGCATAGGTAGAGAAAAGGGTTTTCTCCCAAGTGTTAAAGTTGGATGTCGAACGCGCTCAGCGTAAGACTTGTATGTGTAAACGCGCTCAGCGTAGGTGGTCAGTAAAAAGATGTGCTGTGAGTTAAAGAGTGATAGAAACCGCTCAGTACATTATTTATCATAAATTGGTGTACGACAGTATTTTTGTGATAGTATTTATTCTGAAGACAAAATGGTTGTGAAAGGAAAATGTGTATTTCGATAAAGAAACAAAACCAGGTATGTTGAACATTTTGATCTATTACTAGCATGTGTAGCTCAGCAGACAAGGTCAGAGCAAAGAAGAAAAATAGAAGTAGTCTTGGCAAAGTGACAGCCCTGGCGGTAAGGCCAGTTTTCTCTCAGTGAGATATACCAAGAGATATATGAGAATAAAAACGTAGAAAAAACAATCAGTACAGAAGAGAGACAAGAAGGTTTCGCCTGAAGAATTAGAGGACATTTTGATAGCTGGAACAAGCAGTAGCAAGAAGACAAAGCAAAATGTATGTGAAAAATTGATACTGAGATTGTTTTGAAACTGAAGCTTTTATTATACAAGACTGCCAACCTTGACGAGGAAGGTTGGACATACCATTTTTACCCATTTATCAACTTATGTTAATAAAGTTCGACGTTTGATATTTTCACTGCTGTTTTTCGGGTGAATTCGATTGATCAACAGTGGGTATGAGAAAATGTAGAGTCAGTCTGAGAGAAGGAAGTTTTTCGTATTTACCTTACAACATAGTATCTACTGAAAGGGCAGTGGTCCGAACCTCTAATACTATCAACGGCCACAATTCTATAAAATGAAAAGTAATTTACGCAACAATTCCTTGTTAATGGAAGTAAGAAGGAAAGTTCTTTGGTGCTATATAGAACCAATCCTGACATTCGGAAGCAGGAAAAGCACTAGAGGCCACACATATGTTTTCTCTGTTTGTTTGTCTTCTCTCTATATATATATATCAATCTATATGTCTATCTATAAAAGTCACATGATCCTTGAGTAAAACTAATAAAATCCTTGAGTAAATTTATACTTGCTTTTCTAACACAACTACTTAGAAGAATAATTATCTTTCAAAATAAATTTTGCATGAAGAAACAACATATTCCCACGTTACGTGCCATCATTACATACCGTTACATTTCTTGCCGTCAGGTAGCAGCTCGTGGCCTGGTGGGCACGTGCAACTGGCCCCGCCTTTCGTATTTGTACATTTGTATTCACAGCCGTACTGTTGATGGTCGCACTCGTTGACATCTTGACAGAATACATTACAGACAAATAAAAACAACACAAGAAGCGCGAAGATTGTTTGACACATTAAAATAGATAAAATCAAATTACTAAGACATAACACTGGAAGAGTGTATGTTGATATGAAGAAATAGCTGACACTAAATTTCAAGAGAAATAACGTTGTGAGAATGAAAAAAACTAGGCAAACAAATTACGATGATATAAATAACACAAGAAGCGCGTACACTTTTGATACGGTGAAATAGCTAAGATAACATTACAAGGACATAACACTAGGTGAGTGTAAACTCTTCCTCCTAGGGCCACTAGGCTGGTCCTAAGCCCGGCTGAAAAAGTGAGGAAGGATTCTGACTGACATGAGGGCTTCTTACGTCTAAGGGAAATGGCGGGTAAAGCCGTGAGTCAGCAAGACGGCGTGCATGGAGGCCGTTAGGAGGTAGCCCCTCCATCTTGCAAAAGCACAACAAGCCAAATCACCTGTTTGCCTTAAATTATGATTACAAAAACACGACAGACAGAAAACCGGACTGAACTCTTAGGCAACACACTAGCATGGACTGGATTACGGACTACGACTTATAGATCATGGAACATTAGGAGTATTACCAGGAAAGAAGAGGGGATGGTGGAGGAGATGAGGAAAGCAAAATTTGAATATTGGAAACTAAAGGAAAGGGATCCAGACATCCAGAATGACCCACAGTTCGCTGGGAGGACAACTTTAGACTGTCTCTGAAGGACCGAGGACTAGATTTGAACCAGGCTAAGAGGAAGACAGCTGATGGGATAGTACGACGCTCTCTCTGACAAACCTCTACATCACAGGGTAGATGATGAACGACTAAGTAAGAGTGTAAACTGATATCACGAAACAGCCAGCACTAAATTATGAAGAAACAACACTAGTAGATTCAAACTGTTTGATATGATGAAATGGCTAGACTTAATAACGAAGAAAAAAAACACTATGAGAGTATAATCTCATATGAGCAAACAGCAAACACTAGATTACAAAGAAATCACACCGAGAAAGTATTATCTCATATAATAAAAAGCAAACACTAGATATACGAAGAAACAGCACTAAGAGAGTGTAAATTGTTGGAAATCTCTTGGTAGCGATGAAGTTGCTAGGCTAAAATACGAAGAAATAACGCTGGAAAATTGTAAATTGTTTGCTATGGTTAAATGGCTATACTAAATTACGGAAAAATAACACTGTTAAAGTTTTCAGTGACATGAAGTCATAGTAAACACTAAATTACAGAGAAATCACACTGTGATAGTTTAAACTGCTTTGAAGAAGCAGTCCACACTAAACTGTAAAGACATAACAATAAGAGAGTGTAAATTTTTAAAATTGTTTAATAACCATGAAATAGCTGTCTACATTGCAAAGAAATAACCTGTGTTTGTGTCAACTGATATGAAGAAACAACCAGTACTAAATTACGATGAAATAACATCATCAAATACCATAATTCCTGCTGTAAGTACTTCGGTCGGTCAGTCGGTCGGTCAGTCACATTTTGCACACCGTCATTTGCGCACTTTTTCTATTTTCGAGAGAGTACATTAACTTTCAACAACAGCTAAGGGGGTTCAACTGTGGTTGAAAGTTAGACAATAATTGTATTGTTTCCCCTTATTTGAACTCTCGCGAAAATAGAAAAAGTGCACAAATGAAGGCCTGCATGAACAGTTTGATTATGGAAAGAAGCCAACAACACGATTGATAAACAGTACATGAACTGGAGTTTCGTCAAACTTCAAACGTTGTTCTCAGAGGCAGTAAGTCGACCATGGCTTCTCAGAGGCAGTAAGTCGACCAGGGCAAGATTTTAAAAGATGCGCGAACAATTACGAGACATGTTGCCTTAAAAGAGATGTTAGTTATTTAGATCATTATCACTGCTCCACATGTCATTTAGGTAAGGTTACTCCATGTCTTCATATTTAATACATCCATATAATTTTCACTACAAATATCTAATGACGGTCGCTTGCAATGAAATGACCACAGTAGTGATAGTACCGTCTGTAATAGATGTAACAGAAACAACACACTATAATTAATAACATGTCAGTGTTGAAGGGTTATTGCTAGTTAAACTAATAATAATCATCTGCCATCTTCACGTCGAAGGTTGGCTGCAATAGATTCCCAACATCTTCTGTCTATTGTCTTGATGGTGCATTCTGATAGACTCTTTCCTGTCCATCTCTTGCTGTTATCTTCCTACTTATAGCGCTGTCTTCCTCTTGCACGTTTGCCTTCAACTTTGCCTTCAGTTGTGGTCTTCATTAAGGTGTTAAGTCTTTTTACATGGCCAAAATATTTTAGCGCCTAATTTTGATCTCCTGCATTATTTCTCTTTTCATTCCTAGGTTTTCTAGGACCTCTTTATTTGGTTTCTTTTGTTTCCATAAGACGTGCCCCATTCTTATATATATATATATATATATATATATATATATATATATATATATATATATATATATATATATATATATATATATATATATATATATATATATATATATATATATATATATATATATATATATATATATATATATATATATATATATATGTGTGTGTGTGTGTGTGGCAATATGGATTATAAATTCTGGCCACTTAGACTGAACTACCATCCCTCCTAATTTCTGTCTGAATTTTGTCACGCCCATTTCACTTCTTTTCGTTTCTGTAGATACAAGCGGGGTAATTGACTTGTCATTCTGGAAGCTGATAGGTTCACTCCCCTGTTTCTGTAATGTAGGTAGGAGATAATTGACGCGTTCTAGACTCACTGTCGTGGATAGCGGCATCTGTTTTAGAGTTCGTCTGACCACGAGTCAAAAGCCGTCACTCAGTTTGAGAAATAGCGGCAAAAAGTCCCGGGTCTTTGACACGGGAAACTGCTCCTAACAAGGTCCCTGTGTTTTGATGGCCAGGAAAGTCTGGGACTCGCTAGCGTAATCCACTTTTCCCTGTTGCGCCAAATTCTTTGTAGCAGGCTCCTAGAAAGGTCTCTGAGTATCTATTAAGTTTTATTTTTCTGCTCCCCTATGCAGGTGTTCAAATCACGCTGAACATCTGTGGCAAATTCTCACTATATATAGGCAGTCTTGGCTGGCTCTCATTCCTTTATCCGCTTAATCAAGCGTTGCAACTCGAAATTTAATTTGTCTAAAAAACCATTCTAAAGATTACTTCCCCTTCCATAAGTTCCACTTGCAACAAGCAGACTTAACACCAGCTTGCCTGCTTTGATTATAAGAGTGGGAGATTCTGACAGTTGCGGTAAGCAAGTTTAGAAATTGGTACTTAGTATAAATGTTGTGCTTGGGATATGTGATAAGTCAGAGTAAGCCTTCATAAAGGGTTTTTTTATGTGGTAATTACAGCAATCATTCAACCAGAGATCCGAAGCTCTAGCCAGTTTTATTGTGATTGTATGCTACTACCAGTTATAAAAGCCAAATAGTTGTGGGACTTGATGTCTGATATAGTTCATTGAAAAAAAAATAATATATATATATAGGTATAACTATGTAACGGAATGTTAGAGAGAGGGAAATCTTTAACACACATAAAAGGTTAACCTGAGCAAGTGTAATCTTTTTTGGCCTCAGTGGTGGTTTGTGTACATAATTTTTCTTCGCAACATGTACTTTACATCTAAGTGCTTACTTGGGTATTAATGAGTATTTAACATGCAATTTGTATACTTAACTAGCGCATACTTCTATTTGTTGTCATATGCTGTATGTAATGTTTAAATATGCCGAATGCCCTATAACCAGTTTAGATTGGTCGGCGAAGTGTGTAGAGGCAGGTGGGTTAGCCGACCTAACTGACTTTAAGGTCACATCTCACCAAGAGGGAGAGGGAAGGGCAGTTTGTAAACATGCCTGAAACCATTCCCGCATTAGACGCCGGTACCCCGGCTTGTAGTGTTTTGCAAAACTTACAATAAGCCGGCCCTGCACTTATTGTTGAGCGGACGGGGAGCGGGGGAGAGTAAGAAAACTGCAGCGCAATTCAGCCTTGATCAGATTAATAGAAGGAGATGCGTGTATGCTTTTCCTGTATCTAGTAAAGACCTGTTTATTGTTGTGACATGTGGTAATATTTATGTTTATTTAGCACGATGATATATGAGTTGTTTGTATTTTCTTTACAGCTAATCCCGGTTAGTTCAGGCCCTACGTTGATGCCTTAGGCCTGATTACCTTCCTGGAAAAATGGTCACACAATTTATCGACCTTTTACAGCTGGGTTGCACGTAACTACAAGCGTGCCGAGTTCATCACCCTGTTACGGGCACCTTGATGAGTGGCCTTTGCTTGGAGAACAAAAATTTCGCCCAACACATAATAAGAGGAGCGCTCATGCTCCGTTTGCACCAGTTCTCTTTACCAAGCTAATAAGATGAGCGCCCATGCTCCGTTTGCACCAGTTCTTTTTACCAAGCTAATAAGAGGAGCGCCCATGCCCCGTTTGCACCAGTTCTCTTTATTAAGCTACGTCGTCTCTTATCAGTCAGGACCGCTACAGTAGTAGTGGGCTATTACCCAAAAGGGGGATTATTTCCTCATCAGTTGTTTTATCTTGAGTGTTGCCATTGCAACCTCCGATTTCCTGGATTTACATCAGAGTGCAGTCAATTCACGGATTAAATCAGCAATTACCCTGGAGAAGATAGGGTCAAAATTTCTCTATCGGCTAACCGTGATCCCACTGAAGCAGCAACGCACACGTGCCAACGAAGAAGGATTTTGCGGTAGAGTGCACTCAAATTAATTGAGGGGAGGGTAGATTGTTTACGAACTTGTGTACCTAAGCATCGAGTGAAGTGATTAGTAGTGTTACAGACAGGGACAAGTCAGCAGGATTGTGTTTGTGTAGGTACAGTTCTTTATTTCAGGTTTTTTCCAGCAAAGGATTATTAATTTTATATCCACCCCAAAATTGTGGGAGCGTTGAACCTATGGTTTTTTTTTCCGGGAGTGTTCCCAACAATTTTTCTACTAACCTTTGGTTTGAGTGTTTCGTACTTTTAATACCTGCTTATTACTTAAGATTTTTGTTGTAGTGATTGATTTCATGTTTATTTTTACCAGAGTTTTTTTTCTGTTGTTAATAAAATATAAACCCACAAAAGCCAGATCCAAACCTCAGAAATGAGGTATCTGAGGAAGGTGGTTGAAATAACAAGAAGAGACATGGTCCGCAACCAGACGATACGTCAAGGCCTAAAATCCCACCCCCTGCAGACCCAAGTAGAACAGACCCAACTGAGATGGTTTGGCCATGTCTGCAGAATTGGAGAAGATTGGCTACCACGACAAGCATGGGAAACAAAGAGCCAGGTATCCAGACCCCCCAGGACGACCCAGAGTCCGCTGGGAGGACAACATTAGACAATCTTTGAAGGATCGAGGACTAGAATGGAACCAGGCCAGGAGGAAGAAAGCCGATAGGATAGTCTTCTCTTCCAAACCTCTACACCTCACGGTAGAAGAGGAACGACTAAGTAAGAAAGTTAATAAAATATATATAATTTCTTTTCACGGATCAGATTTCCTTTCCTATCTGTACCTGTATTCTTTAACGTGTACTCGTACTGTGGTATGTGGATACACTGTAGTTTAATACAACCTTATGTCCTAAGTAGAACAAGAGGCAGTGTGGCAGTAGTTGAATAAAAGGTCACTGAGTGACGAGGGGAGAGTCTCACCCTCGGTAACTATAAGTCACACTATCCACTATCAACACCATTTCTCGTCTATCATCTCAGATCTCTCTCAGATTTCGTCTTGTCTCTGACATCAAAAAGACTTGGTTCTCGTCAGACAGACTCTTACATAACCCACTCGTGACAATATCCACATCTCAAAGGCGTCAGTTTTTTCGTCCATTGCTAGCTCATTGTCAAACTATTAAGCTACTTCACAATTTCATGAAATAGTCGCAAAAATAGAAATGAACACCACTGGTAAAAAACAATTAGGCACTTAACAAATGGACATATTATAGAAGTCTGACCCATGTAGTCTGACCCATGGCCCGTGGGTCTTTGATGACATAAGAAAGAAATGGATTCCTACTCCTTCAGGCGTGTTCATACACAGTGACAATAATATAATGTTGTGCATGATGCTGTCAATCTCATCATGTAAGACAAATTACAACACAAACAATCCTGCTAGAGGACATGAATGCGTAGTGTAAGTTTCCTGTAAGGTGATCAGCTACGGTGGTGGCTCCGTGCTCCATAAGGAACGAAAACGACATTAATGATGATTATGATGATGATGATGAAAATGATGATGATGATGAAGATGATGATGATGATAATGATGATGATGATTACGGAATACTGGCTTTAAACCTTGCTTAATAAAAAGGAAAGTAGTTAATGCTTCTCTATTCCTGCATCAATGAACTGACCTTCACAAGAAAGTAGAATGGGGGGGGGAGGAACACAAATAGTAATACGTCTTACAAGGAGAAAGGACAGGAAAAACCTACGTTGCGGCCACAAGGCCTTCGTCAGGGACAGACAAACAAGACAGGAGGGAAAGAAAGAAAATGAGAATTAAGTAGAGAACATGAAACTATAAAAATAAGAGAAAAACCACTCCCTTGTGCCCAGTCACATGTCCAGTCACAGAAGCAAGATGGCTGCCACTAAACCGGAAAACGGAAGTCGAAAGTGTTTAGTGAGCCACCCTTGCTGGCATATAGACGGGATAAAAATTTGAGGGACCTCCAAGTCCACAGCCGTTTGAAAACCGTCAACGATGGCCACTTTGGGACCAAGCCATGTAACCGAACACGATGTAAGACATGTCAGTATGTTATCGAAACACGTTCAGTCTCGTTCCCTAACGCCAAGTTCACCATCACACATGGCTTCACATGTGAGTCACGCAACGTCATCTATGCTATTATATGCAAACGTTGCACCATTACTTACATCGGCCAAACGGGCACACGACTTGGCGACCGATTCTGCAGACACCTCTACGACATCTCTCAGTTTAAATCCACACCTGTGGCGCCCACTTCAATGGCCCGGACCACCACGGTGCCACTGACATCCAGGTGACAGCCATCAGATCCTGTTCCTCGGACTACAACAGTCGGTTTCGCCAGGAACAACGCCTCATCCATCTTATGGGTTGCCTTAAACCACACGGCTTGAATACCCAACATTATTTTGTCTGAGATGCCTTTCTCTATCTAGTCCCTATTGTATTATGACTGTCTACTTTGATGTGATCACCCATTTTTTTTATTTTTTTTATTTTTTTTTATTTTTTTTATTTTTTAAAATTTTTTATTTTATATATATATAATATTTTTTTTTTAATTTTTTTTTTTAATTTTATTTATTTATTTTTATTATTTTTTATTTATATCTATTTATTTTATTTTATTTTTTTTTCTAAATCGCTTTTCCCTCACTTTATATATTATTATTATTATTATTTTTTTTTCCCCTCACTCTTTTCCGGTCCTTATTTTCATTATTTCTTATTTTTTGTTTTTTATGTACTTTCGACTTCCGTTTTAGTGCAGCCATCTTGCTTCTGTGACTGGACATGTGACTGGGCACAAGGGAGTTGTTTTTCTCTTATTTTTATAGTTTCATGTTCTCTACTTAATTCTCATTTTCTTTCTTTCCCTCCTGTTTTGTTTGTCTGTCCCTGACGAAGGCCTTGTGGCCGCAACGTAGGTTTTTCCTGTCCTTTCTCCTTGTAAGACGTATTACTATTTGTGTTTTTTTTCCCCCATTCTACTGTTTTACCCCCGTCTTACGGCAGTTCTCCTCATATACTTATATCATACCTTCACAAGAAAGCCCATTGTCTGCCAGCTTGTATCTGTCGCTGCGACATTCACAACGAAACGAGCCCACGGAATTAACGCATTTGTGTTCACATCCACCATTTTGGCTGGTACATTCGTTGATATCTGCAGTGTGATCACATCAAATTTGAGGTTAATACGTGTAAGACGTGTAATACGTGTAAGACGTGTAATACTTGTAATACGTGTAAGACAAAGACATTCATTTCACGGCTTACCTGCTCTGTCGACTCTTGTTATTTTCTGTAATCTCAAAGCGGTACGACATGATGATAAAAAGCTGTTTCATAGTTTTGGTCTAAGCTGTCACAGAATGTTGAGACGTTGTCACAAAGTGTTGATAAGTTGTCAGAAAGTGTTGATAAATTGTCAAATAATGTTGATATGGTGTCACATAATGTTGATACGTTGTCACTTAATGTTAACAAGTTGTCAAATAATGTTGACAAGTTGTCAAACAATGTTGATAAGTTGTCAAATAATGTTAACAAGTCGCCGTACAATATTAATTTCCACCAGCTGACACAAAGTGTTAACCAGTTGTCACATAATATTAAATAGTTGCCACATAATGTCAACTATTTGCCTCACACTGTTAACTAATATATTATTAATGATAACGTACTAATAAACCGACATGTAGACTTGCAGACTTTTTCTAAAAAGTCTTACTTATCTTTAGTTTTAATTCGCACACTATAATCAATCAATCAATTAATCAATCAATCAATCAATTAATCAATCAATCAATCAATTAATCAATGAATCAATCAATCAATGAATCAATACCCTTTAACTCCCCACAGAGCATAGGTTTCCATGTCGTATGCCACCAGCTAAATGTCGTTCCGTGACTTCTTCATCACGTTCAAGTATGTCTCCAGTTCTCTTCTCCGTGGGTTCTTTGCTCTGCTTTTACTTCTCTGAACATGAGGATTCTGGATCAAGGGCTGACTTGTAATGCTAACAACAGGTTTTCTAAGCGATGCCTAGATTCGGTGGTTGAAAACTTTCTTTGTATTAAATACATCCAAAATAATAACTTACGAGACATTCATTTCTTTTACAAAATGTTAAATATTGTTAAAAGATTAATATTTTTTTCCGTTTAATATGACCGAGAGACGTACATGTTACAGCAATACAGCCATTCAATTACTCGTACTTTTACACTGGCTATGTAAAATGAAGCAAAACAAATTAAATAAAAGATATTTAAACAGTAGAAACAAATGAAGCTTGATCAACGAAACGCTGATAACAATCATAGAACAAGACAATCAAGAACTCGGGCACTTAAAAAGACGTGGTGAAAATGAGATAAAGGCACTGTTCTGGCCGTTGAAAAAACGCAATAGACTACAGAGTTGAGGAGAGTATTTATATACAACAAATTGTTATTTTCAGAACTGCCTGAAGTTGGCACAATGAATAAAACAAGGAGTGAATTTGGAAGGTGCAATCAAAGTGCGTGGCTTCAGTTCCCAAAGCAGGCAGACACCCTCCTGTTGTAAAGCTCTGAATAGAGGTTCATATCATTAACGTCACAGGATATCTGGTCATAAAATTATATCGTACTATTACATGATATTTGCTCATTAAATTATATCTTTATATCAAAGGATATTTTGTCATTAAATTATATCTTACTATCACAGGGTGTCTTGCCATAGCAAACAATTTCCTAACGCCACTTTATGTCTTACCGTCACATGATATCTTACCGTCACTTGATGTCTTACCGTCACGTGATGTCTTACCGTTACATGATATCTTAACGTCACATGATGTCTTACCGTCACTTGATGTCTTACCGTCACATGATATCTTACCGTCACTTGATGTCTTACCGTCACTTGATGTCTTACCGTCACTTGATGTCTTACCGTCACATGATGTCGTACCGTCACTTGATATCTTACCGTCACTTGATGTCTTACCGTAACTTGATGTCTTACCGTCACATGATATCTTACCATCACTTGATGTCTTACCGTCACTTGATGTCTTACCGTCACATGATGTCGTACCGTCACTTGATGTCTTACCGTCACTTGATGTCTTATCGTCACTTGATGTCTTACTTTCACTTGTTGTCTTACCGTCACTTGATGTCTTACCGTCACATGATATCTTACCGTCACTTGATGTCTTACCGTCACATGACGTCTTACCGTCACATGATATTTTACTGTCACTTGCTGTCTTACCGTCACTTGATGTCTTACCGTCACATGATGTCTTGTCTGCGTTTAAGATGAATCCAGGACGACAGAAGCACCGGGCAGTACCTTCGGCATTGACGCATCCGTGTTGACAATTAAGTATGCCCATCTTGCACTCGTCTATATCTGTAAGATGTGGAACATACACAGATAACAACGCTCTGCCTCACACAATACACACACATAACATGTATTACAAGTGCAACGTATTATTCATCATTATCATCATGAGTGTTATCACTTCCACATTTTATGGAGAATGATACCATCACTACAGCTGGCCAGCTTGCAATAAGGTCGCATTAAAGCATTCATGAGCGAGCACAGTGGTTGTATTTTGTTGTAGATTTTTGATAGGGGAATTAAGACTTGGGTTGGTCCCTTCTGAATAGATTAGAATAAGTGATAGCCACAGTGAGAGATAATAATAGAAATAGATTTCCACGAGTGAGATGGTAGAAATTAATAGAGGCTGTCCCTGAAATCGAGAATCTTCTCTCTTTCAGCCTATCTTCTACAACAGATCTAGAGGAGTCAGACAGTCTATAAAATGTATATTGAATATATATATATATATATATATATATATATATATATATATATATATATATATATATATATATATATATATATATACCACTCACGTGCACACCCACACAAGTGACGACAGTTAGACGCGCAGACGTGGAAAAACTATAACAATGATTATATAGATATTTTGGAACGAGCTGACCGACACGCTGATTAAGTTTAAGTGAATTTTAATTATCATCAGAAAATTCCATCACAACACATAGAAATTACATCAAGCATATACAAATAGTCATAAAGTCAAAGAATTGCTACAAGAATGATAGACCCAGAGGTATGATCTTTTCCCCCAATGTATAGCCCACAGTCCTGTTAGAAGAAAAGTGATAGCCCCAAAGAGTCACGGATACATATGCTATAGTCTAAGATTTCCCTTTAAAGGTATGAACAGACTTTGATACTCTGATCTATCCTAAGGAAAATATTTTTAGCAGCAAAAAACTTGCATAAAGAAATTTAAGACAGCAAAATGGGTGCCAAAAATACAACAATAAAGGAATCACTCAGTCCTGCATTCACTCTACTCAGTCAGCCGTGATCACTAGCTTGTATTCGTACTTACAGCTTTGGTAGCAACTTCTGGAAAAACAATTTTTAGGACATGCACATACAGAATCTCCAGTGGTAGTCTTGGCCAAGGGAACCCCAGTTCCGCAAAGTCAGGTTGAGTTCACTACTTCAGGGAACGTTTCCTTGGTTATTATTATTTTTTTTATATCTGTTCATGTCACATTAAAACTGTCCAGGCATGAACGTTAACAGCGAACACGGTGTCAATAGCTTAGGTTTCTAGTAACGAGGAATGTCAGGTCGGTGCCTTCTCTCAGGATAGGACTTTACTTGGTCACACCACAACTAGTCAGAACTCCGTCGGAATGTTACTGATAGTAATATTTTACTTGCCACAAGGGCTGAAATGTACTTGAGGTTTTTCTCAGGAAGACTTAAATCTGGCTCGATGGGCCCGTTACTTCATTTAATCTTAAAGTTCATGTAATGGGTACTCTGTCGTTTTAGATGCCAACGCAATGCCAGACAGGTTTTACTTTATACACCCAAGTCTTAAGAAAAAAAATGTTTTTGTTCTTCACATATGTTTCTCAGTACTAAAACCGTTGGTAAAGTTGAGCTACCCCAGTTTCACTGAATAAAGAAAAAACGACATATAAAATACTTATACATACTATTTACTCGGTTATAACTTACATTATAAACTGCAAGCGTAGAGCTTGTCTTATCGTTTAACTCAAGTGTAATAAGTTATATTCATAAAAATCAATCATCATGAATTAGAAATACGTACGTGTTTCGTCAATACTCAATGATGAATCAGTGCAGTTATAAGTTAGTTTAAAATATTCTCGACTAATTTCTAGCAATTTAATTAAATTTATTTATAGCTGCATGAGTTTAAGCTAGAAATTATAATTTATTTTGCTATCCACTGAAACACGTCAACTAGAGAATATAACAGACTTATAAATTAAATTTCTTCTGCAGAGAAATCTAACTAGTAAAATGAAGTAAGCGGTTATCACTGAATCACTCAATACTACTAGATATATATATATATATATATATATATATATATATATATATATATATATATATATATATATATATATATATATATATATATATATATATATATATATATATATTTACCTCCAAGCAGAACTACAGGCGATCGCACAAACTTAGAATTTATTCACTCATATAGTTAGTCTAGAAGCTCGGCAAAATGTCGAGTCAAACTAAGAACTTCGCTATGCAAGCTTATTTCCTTAGCACGAGCAACCTGTCTACTGCAAAAAATTTGGAGAACTGAATGAATAGTCTAAGCTACTCGTGTAGATATATGAAAACGGACAAAGGATCCCACGCTATTACGAAAACCCAAAATAGCGCCGCTCTCTCTCTCTCTCCCCCTCTCTCTCTCTTAACACTTCACATTAACTTAGACGCTGGCCATAACTGCCAAAACGCGTCTTCACACTTACTACGACATGTCTCATTTCTGAGCGATGCAGATTGGCGCCTTCCACACCTCACGCCGAGAATTTAGCCGAAGAAAAACTCGTGTCAGATGAAAATGTAGACACATGTCTGCTCTCTATGTCTGTCGAGACGAATTCTCACACTATTTCGTTGACATCCAGGGACTGACATCTTACGCAATAAAATGCGTTACTAGGATGAAAAAGAAACGGCAAAGTCAGAATGGGAAAGTAATATTTTGTCGCAAACGAACGAATGCGAAAACACAGGAAAAGGATAAAAGAGCGATAATAAAGTAGAAGACATGGGTAGAAAAGAAAGAATATAGAAAATTTATTGATCATAAATCTCTATGTGACATATTTGTAGCATCATTTTTTTATATGATGAGTTTGCCAAACTCAAGCGTAACCTCATTATCGTCACTGCTTACGAGTGCACGAGGGAGCGGTTCTCCTATTGTGTCTTAGGCTCTTCAAAGACCCCCGGGAACAAGATGGGGACAAAGTTCTGTTATATGCATAATAATGACAAGAGAACTTTTCGCAGTATACACAGTATGCACATTGCTCATATATACACCGCAGTACACACAGTATGTACATTGCTCATATATCACACCGCAGTACACACAGTATGTACATTACTCATATATCACATCGCAGTACACACAGTATGTACATTACTCATGTATCACACCGCTGTACTGTGACAAAACGTCTGGACGTGTTCTTTTGGTGGCTCTTTCACACCTTTAGCCACTACGGCAGTATCATGTCTTTTCTTCATTTTCTCTCCAATCGCTTTTATTTGGCATAATTTGTATGCCCTTCCATTCATTATTTTACTCTCTATACTGAATCTAGTAGGATGAAGTCTCTAACACTTCACTTCCCTATGGAAGTATCTGCGATGGGACTGTCATTATCTTGTTTACCACTCCTCGGACATTATTTACGTTCCGCCAGGTGAACGGTGGTATTATCGTAACAATACGCAGTCAATATCACCGGTCAGCGAGCGAGATTCTTATCATGAAAAGACGGTCTCGCCCGATCAACATCTATAGAAACCAATAGTGTCTGTCTGAGATAGCCGTCTGAGGTGGGCAGTTTACACAGGTGGTAGATGCGTTTATCGCCTTTGCGGGACCATCCCTGTGTGTGATTATCGCGATAATCTGTCTGGAGAGAAAATATTGGCGATAGGTAGCATCTGGACATAAAATGAGTTCACAGGTTGTGTTTATGAGTTCTGCACAAGATGCTGGCGGAAGTCTGACGCAACGATATGAAGAGGTCACGTGTGGAATATTGAAATTAATATTTTTGGGAGCCGCGCTAGCGTAGTGGTTACAACACCGCTCTGGCGACCGGGTGATACAGGATCAAACCCGGGCGACGGCATTTGAGGATTTTTCGTCGACCGGGATTTGGACTGAATTAACTCGAGACCTGGCGAGGACATTTGAAGGAGTGTCGTCGACCAGGGACTGACGGCTCCTGAGCCGACCCAGCTGCAATGGGTACCTCCGAAATCGGCGAGTATTTGCCTGAATGGCGAGGGACACTTGTCTCTGTACAAGAAATAAAGGGATACTCACGTAAAATCAATGTCAGGTTAGACATAAAATAATAACCTGAGATTTCGCCTCGAGTATTAGCGGGCGAACGAAAAAAAAAAAACAATATTTTAAAACACGCGAGGGGATATTTCAAAATGAAACAACCCAACGCAGTGCTAGAGAGATTTGATTTGTTTGAAGTGAGAGCCGGACTACACAATGACTTCTATTGGAACATTCGGCGGAAACACAATCTGTGATTTGAATGGAGAATGAGAGATATAATCTAGCGAACTCAGAGACATAGAACAGACAGCTTCGCAACTTCATACGAGCAGCTCCCAGAAAGCCAGAAAGAAAAAGAGACATTGGACTTAGAAATTCCACAACTATAAGTAACAGATTGAGTACTGGGCAACTTAGGAATTTACAAGTAAACCCGCATTTTTAATACAAGACTGGAAACTTAGGAATTTGATCAAAAGTCATAGAGGAATTAAACAAAAGCTTTCCCAGGCCAGTGATTTCGCAGAACATCCGCCGTCAGTGGAATTAAAATTTCCCAGACCAAGTCATAGAGGAATTAAACAAATGTTTTCCCAGGCCAGTGATTTCACAGAACACCCGCCGTCAGAGGAATTAACTCTAATTTCCAGCCCTAAGTGATTCGAAGCATTTAATACAGAGCTGTGTCCAGTCTAAATCTGTGCACGGAGATTGTGTATTCACAAAGACTTTGGGGTAAGTGTAAACAATTTATTTACAAATGTGAAATTTGACATGTTTCTTGCTTAGTAATTATAAATGAGGCTGGCAACCTCAACATATGAAAAGAGTATATTCATGAACCACTACAGCAAGTGCTGGTGATTGTTTCTTGCTAGTCGTGCGGGAAAACGTGACAGCAGAGGTGACCCCAGACTCCGACTGGAGAAGTGATGAGTGGTGATTACATCACATGTGTCTCAAGTGTAGCATACAATTTTGTGAGATATATGTAACTTGTTAATGTTAGTTCAGGCACAAATCATTATTCACGCTATCCAGACACAGTTCCCAGTTAATACCCAAAGGAATATTGGTGAATTGTATTCATCTTTCCTGAGTTGTACTGTGTATACTCAAGAATTTAATTCTTCTGAGAGATTAACATTGGTGGGTGGACAACGAGAAGATGCGCCTGTTAAGCTTCCAACTCAGTGTACTTATCAGAGGCATTTTGTTCTTTCTATTTTCGTGGAACGAAGCTAGTTGTGAGTGAACCGCAGGGAATCAACCCCAACCGCCTAAATCGGACAAGTTGTGTGAAGAAGTGCCCTTATCACCAAGCAGTGACGAAAATCACAGCTGCGGGACTCACCTTAGAGAAAAGTGCTTATAAAAAGACACCAGCAAACAGGACATAATTTTTCTGAACTATATCCTCACCCTAAATCTCTGCGAAGAGAAAATTTGATACTAATATAAAAGTCACCAGCAGATTATTTAATTCAAACTGTTAATACTAATTGACTATTAAATTTGTTACCTGTGGTTTTAAAACTAAACAATCATAGTGGATTCAGTTTTTTTATATGTATGAAAGCAAACGTATGAGCCAGAACAATATATATATATATATATATATATATATATATATATATATATCTATATCTATGTATATATATATATATATCTATATATATATATATATATATATATATATATATATATTTTACACGTCATTACACTTCTATCTACATATCTGCCAACAGTAATCTTGTGCGAAGGTAAACACCTTTGACGACCCATTTAGATACTCTTGAGTTTTGGCCACTGTTGGAGGGGAGGCAATCCGTGACAAGTGCAAAGAGTAAGTTTAGTCCACTCAGATATGTTAGCATTGTGGAAAGAGTAAGAATAGTCTACAGACATCATAAAGTAGCACACACAATAAGTATAGTCCACTCACAGTACAGTTAGTATAGTCCACTGAGATATCACAACTATGTAACAGTAATAGTAGTAGTATTAATAGCAGTAGTAGTAGTAGCAGCAGAGTTGTAGTACTAGCAGTTGCTGTTGTTGTTGTATGAATTGTCTGTCCTGAGCAAGGTCTTAAGTTTGTTCCTCTTCGTTCTAATTTTGACAAATATTCTCTGCTTCAGGATGTTCACAGCTTCCATCGCCGCATGCGTCTCAAATATTACCATCGTAATGGTAATGATTCTACCAGGGTTTCCGATACTGATGACATCTTTCGTCGTTTCGGCAAACGTAAACTAGACTGGACTCCAGCTCCAGGAGCTTCTCGTGCTCTGGATTTATATATTGCCAATACTTTACATGACATTGACCAGCTCAATCTACGCCGTCTCCGTCGATCTAACCTCACGTCTTCTGAATGGCGGGCATTGTCACGCCTTAAAAACCGTGATGATATTGTTATCAAGCCGGCAGACAAAGGTGGTGCTGTGGTTGTTTGGCGTAAGGACTTATACATTCACGAAGGAGTTACACAGCTAGGTAACACCACCTTTTACTCACCTTGTTCTGGTGATGCTACAGTCCGGAATAATCTTACTGTTTATGAGACTATCCGGGGCCTTGTCCATGATGATCTTCTCCCTTCTGGTGCTTTATCTCTCCATATTTTTGATAGTAGTCTTGGTAAGCCTTCCTTCTACATGCTTCCTAAGGTGCATAAAATTGCTAACCCTGGTAGGCCTATTGTTTCAGCCTGCTCTTGTCCCACTGAACGTATTTCTGAATTCCTTGATAGTATTTTCCAGCCTTTGGTCGCCAATCTGCCTTCTTATTTGAAAGACACTACTCATGCTATCACTACCTTTGATTCTATCAGATTCACGCCTGATCGTACTTACCGTCTTTTCCTTCTAGATGTTTGTTCCCTTTATACTTCTATTCCACATGCTGATGGTCTCAAGGCACTCCAATTTTTTCTCGACCAGCGTACTGATCTTACTATAAGTACAGGTCTGCTTCTTCGCCTTGCTGAGTTGGTTCTTAATCTCAACTCTTTTGAGTTTAATGGCCAATTCTTCAACCAAATCAGTGGCGTTGCTATGGGTACTAAGATGGGCCCTAGTTACGCTTGCCTTTTTATGGGCCACTTTGAATATTTGGTCTTTCAAAATTATGATGGGCCAATACCCGAGTTTTACCGCCGCTACATTGATGATGGTATTGGCATTACTGACATGTCTGAGGTAGACCTCCGTCGATTTATTGACTATGTTGGTAATTTCAATCCTGCCATCAAATTCACTTCTGAAATTTCTACGACCTCAGTGAACTTCCTTGACATCACTGTGACTATTAGCCCTATTGGTCTTAAAACGTCTGTCTATTAAAAGGCTACTGACGCTCATGGTTTCCTTCTTTATACTTCATCGCATCCTCTTAGCTGTAAAAATTCCATTCCCTTTTCTCAACTTCTTCGCTTGCGTCGGTTATGTCACGATGACGATGATTTTCATCAGCGAGCTCAAGAGATGCTTGAGTTCTTTCGCCGACGTCTTTATCCAGAACATGTGTTATCTGATGCCCTTAATCGTATCACACGCGTCACTCGTCAGACGGCACTCACTACTAAACCTTCTGTCCAATCTGACAGACTCAAACTGGTTCTAACTTTCCATTAAATTAATATTAGACAAACATAAAGGTATGTTTTCAGGCACTCGTAAGAAATAAAGAAGTAGAACACTTGGACAACAGAAAAACAACAGACGTGAGTGGCTTACCCAGGGTTCGAACCCCGTACCTTCCGTACGACAACTCCGCCTAGCTATCAAGCGAATCACACTGACCCCACGGCCAGCTAAGCATCCCCAAATAAGGATGCTTTACTGACTATTTATCAGTATGAAACACAAGATAACACCGGAAGTATACAGTGGGCAACTTAGCCCCTTAATGACGCAATCACTTCTGTTGTTCCCCTATTAACAGTATGTGTCAGTCCAAACAAGACAAAGACCTTGATACTGGGTCCAGTAAATAGTAGAAGACTTAAGGACAGTAGTATAGAACAGAGGGTAGGTTTCTGGTATTGTATAAACATAAATAACACATAAGGAAGGGAAACCCGAGGCCTGTAAACAGTAAATTAATATTAGACAAACATAAAGGTATGTTTTCAGGCACTCGTAAGAAATAAAGAAGTAGAACACTTGGACAACAGAGAAACAACAGACGTGAGTGGCTTACCCAGGGTTCGAACCCCGTACCTTCCGTTCGAACCCTGGGTAAGCCACTCACGTCTGTTGTTTTTCTGTTGTCCAAGTGTTCTACTTCTTTATTTCTTACGAGTGCCTGAAAACATACCTTTATGTTTGTCTAATATTAATTTACTGTTTACAGGCCTCGGGTTTCCCTTCCTTATGTGTTATTTATGTCTAACTTTCCATCCTCACTGCCTGGCGGTAAAGAGAATTCTGTTTCGACATCTGCCTATTCTCAACTCTGATCCTGATACCAAAGAGTTGTTTCGTGATACACCTTTGGTAGCTTATCGTAGGGATAGGAATTTTAGGGATATTCTTGTACACAGTCGCTTGCGACATTCTAGCCCATCTTACTTTGGTACTAAACCGTGCCAACGCCGGATATGCAAGACCTGTCCGTTTGTACTCCAAACTCAGACAGTCACTTTTCCTAAAGGAAAATTTATCATTAGAGAGTCTTTTACGTGCGAATCCAGAAACCTGATTTATGCTATCATCTACAAAGAGATGTGGCATGACCTATATTGGTGAAACTGGTAGGCGTTTGGCAGACAGGTTTCGTGAGCACTTGAATGACATCTATCAGGACAAACATTTACCGGTGGCCCTTCATTTCAATAGGCCTGACCATTCAGGTAATTCCGATATACATGTCACTGCCCTCCGTTCATGTGCCGGTAATGACAAGACTCGCTTTTCGTTGGAGAATGCCCTTATTTTTAAAATGGGCGTTCTAGCTCCCGGTGGTTTAAATATACAACATCATTTTGCATAAATTCTGGTAGCTTTTCTCTTTTTCATTCTTTATTCGTTTTCTTTATGATCTATCTTCTTGTGTTTTTGCTTTGGTTCGTTTCGTATCTTTTTATATCTCTTGTTTTGTCGCTATCGTACGTCACTTCCTTGTGAATTCTGTGACAAGAGACTACCGCTTTCTTCCACGGATTCTTTGCATCGAGCTAAGCTAACTTTAACTAGTTCCACAGTTTTGTTTATTCTTCTTTTTTTCGTTTCGTTGGATTATTTACTTTCTTGTTTCAGTATTTCTTTTAGATTTTACGGTTTTCTTGTATTGTAATTGTTCTTTTTTTCTCTCATCACTGTTGTTGTTTACTTTATCCATCTGCTTGTATCACCCATTTGTTGTATATTTCTCATCATCGTATAGTTTTGTAGTACCTATATGTAATTTTTGTCTTTGTCACCTGTTTGTGGCTGACGAAGGGTAAAACCCGAAACGTCCCTTGTCTCATGTGAACTGTTATTTGTAAAACTGATTCCATACCGTTTTATTAGTTTATAAACTTATGTTGTTGTTGTAGCAGCAGTAGTGGAGGCAGCGATGCAGTAATAATAGATGTGTCTATCGTAATAGCAGCAGCAGCCATTAACTCAAAAAGAACGACAGGCCAGTTTTTGGAGCCGATTTTCGCAGGCGCTGCTGTCGGATGGCCTTTTTTCAGGGCCGGTAATTTTGGACTATGTCTTAACTTCACTTTGTACCAATGTTAGGTTCTATTAATCCTCGCTCAATTTCCTTTAAAACTATGCATAACATCACTATGCTTTAAAAAGAAACGGAAATTTAATACTATATGAAAACTCAAACCGACAGAAAATTCCCTGCTTCAAACAAGGAAAATCATACCCTTATTTACGAGCTAATACTAGTAGTAGATTCAAAAGCAGTTAGAAACTGTGTGGACAAACTCAATCGTCTGTTCAAATCTTTGCAACAATTAACGAAGGCAGTTTTAATCAGCATTTTACCAAAGGACAACTTTATCATTTCTGTGTTGTGATGATTGTAGCGACACGGGCAAGACAATCTGGCATTGCCACGTAAGCTAGTGTCTTTATGATAAATTATGAATTGCACGCCAGTAATTCTGCTATAACGTTTTGATTAATGCCCCGAATGGAATAATTCTTTTTGGGATTTTAACAGCAACTACAAATACATGTAATTATGAGAGTGGGAAATCATTATCTTTGGTAATTGATGAGGACATCATTATGTTGTCGGAAAAATCGCACAACAGCACTGAAATCCCACGGAAGTTACAAGTAGTAAAATGAACCCAGGCGCGGATCTCCGAGAAGGAAAGGGTTAAATCTAGATTAGGTATATAAATCCACTCAGATTCAATTCAGGACGCTAGTACAGTATTATTAATGTTATCAGACTTAAAGGTGTTTTATATTAGGACATGCGCCTTAATATAGCCGACTAAGTTGCACGGGACGCGCCTCACTTAAACGAAGCAAAATTTTATTGAAAAAAAAAATTCTAGACTCTCAAAATTTCATAGCTGAACAGACATCCAACGGACTAACACACGCTTTTCCAAACCACATAGCCACAGCCCATAGCTGAGAACAACCTGCTTGTGAGCAGACTTCCATAAGCGATAAACTCAGATCCGCAATATTTTGTCTAGAGGGTTCTTATCCGACAGTCACAACAAAAGCTTCTGATGAGACTGCAGTGTGTGATTCAAGGACCACCCCTGCATTCACAGGATAGTAACATTGTAGATACTTGTCCATGTGGATTAAGTATCTTGACATCAACACCTGATGTATGACGAAAAGTATCTGCAGTGACAGGACCTGAATTATATAAGTAATCATTTCTTTGAAGGAACAAGATCAAGAAGTCACCAATTACCCGAAATGATGACCAGAAACATTGACACAATATAATTTCCAGCTTGTGATTTGTGTAAATACATATCTGCAATCTTTATCAACCTTCTATTTTAATTAATAAATGTTCAGATATATTTAATAAATGGCAGTTGATTGATTTGGTTAAAATTCCAGTTCTGATCGACATTTTGTTATTGTGTAGAAATTAAGAGGATTATTTAATATTTTGAATCGGTAGGGATAATTAACGAGCTGCATTTCGCATCAACTAAAATAGAGACACCCTTGGAGCATAGGATAGGTCTAGCAAGAAGGTGACTAACCTCACAGCTCTTTCTACAGCCACCATCTAAAACTGTACAGTTGAGAACCTGACGTGTCTTCTGCCATCCCTACACTAGTTCACCAGCTAATATCTCCATTCCTGGGAACTATATCTATTATTTTCTATCCAACATTCATCTCGCTACCATGATGATAAAGAAAATGAAGATTGAGGAGATGGAACGAAAACAACAGCGATAATGTCAATATATATATATGAATAATAATGTCACCTAGACATAATCCGCTACCCCCAGGGTCTTCACTGTAGCCTTGTACACAGAGACAGTCTTGGATGGACGTGCTTCCGGTATCTGTTGTGTTTGTCCTTGGTGGACATCGTCTGCAGCCAACATCTTCCAGACTCCTGTACGTGCCGTAACCGCATTCTGAAAATCAAGTAACATTATCTTCTCTTTACTCGCATCAGATCCTTTTTTTAAATTGAAGCGGTGTTAAGCAGTGGTTGTAGAAGTTGTTGTTGTTGTTGTGTTAGTGGTAGTAGTTGTTGTTGTGTTAGTAGTAGTTGTAGCAGTTGTAGTTTTAGTAGTAGTGGTTTTACTTGTAGTTTTAGTAGTGTTGTTGTTGTAAACAAATATCGAACCGAATGGGACAAAGACAGAGAAGAATGACAGACAACCGAATAGTGACAAATGAGGAGCCACAGAAAAATCAGAAACATTAGAATTAATGTAAAATTAGGAAGATAATGGCTTCAGACACGCCGTAAAAAGTGGCTCCTTTGAGGTTATGCATGGGGCTGGAAACTTCGTAAAGTAACAATCATGCTACCGAAACAACCATTTCAAGAGCACATAAATGCGTTTCTGCAGTTTCCTGGAAAGGGTCAAGTTGCAATTATGGCTCCAGGGTCTAAAAGCAAAAGGAAATAATGGTGATGTTGACGATGGTGTTCGTGATGATGATGGTGAAAGCTAGCAGAAAATAAACTCCATAGATTTTCAAGGAACATTAAGTAAAAACGGTAATCAAATTAACAAGGGTAACTGTCGATCACATTGTGTAACTACAAAAACAGGATCAACCCTTGACGTTACCATTGCAAACTGTTTGATTCTTTTCTTGTGGATCATCGTATCCCGCTGGGCATGCGCACTTGAAACTACCCAGCGTGTTAATACATTTGTAAGAGCATGGACTTGAAACCTCATTACACTCGTCTATATCTGTAATAATGTGTAAAAAAAAACAGTTCGTGAATTCATTTGTCTCAACCTTATTGTATATGTACTTTCATTATAATAAGTAACTTAAAACAAATTATATGCATGAATGCATTCCTCATTGTGACGATATGGTTTTGGGATCTCAAGTCCACTCCGGCAGGATTGCATTACATTCTTGTGCGAGTGATATTTTCTTATTTTTCTTTTCCCTGTCATTATTATGTGGCATATTTTATGCACCATTATTTACTCTCTATGCTGAATCTAGTATGGGAAAGTCTCCACCCCCCCCCCCCCCCCCCCCCCCAACGGAAGTATTTGCTATGGGACTGCCTTTATCTTGTTTACCACTCCTCAGACTTATTTACGTTCCGCCAGGTGAAATGGGGTATTATTGTAACAATACCCAGTGATTATCACCGGTCAGCGAGCGAGATTCTTATCATGAAAAGACGGTATCACCCGATCAACATCTATAGAAGCCAGTATTGTCTGATTTAGATAACCGTCTGAGGTGGGCAGATTACACAGGTGGTAGATGCGTTTATCGTTTCACGGGACCATCCCTGTGTGTGATTATCACGATAATCTGATTGGAGAGACATTATTGACGATAGGTAGCATCTGGACATCAAATGAGTTCACAGATGCACAGGATGCCGGCGGAAGTCTGACGCAACGATATGAAGAGGTCACGCGTGGATATTAAATTTAATATTTTGAAACACGTGAGGGTATTTTTTTAATTTGAAACACCCCTACCAACGTAGTGCTGAACGAGATTCGTCTGGATTGGTTGATTTGAGAGGCCAGATTATACAATGTATCTCATTGGAACATTCGGCGGAAACCCAATCTGTGATTTGAACTGAGGATTGTGAGATATAATGTAGTGAAATCAAAGTCAGTACACACACTGCAGCGCAAACGTCGGACTAGCGACTCCTAAAAGCCAGAAAGAAAGGGGAGACACTGGACTTAGAAATTCCACAACTATAAGTAACAGATCGAGTGTTAGCCAACTTAGGAATGTACAAGTAAACCCGCATTTTTAATACAAGACTGGAAACTTAGGAATTGTATCACCAGTCATAGCGAAATTAAACGAAAAATTTTCCCAGGCCAGTGATTTCACATAACATCCGCCGTCAGAGGAATTAGCTCTAATTTCCTAGACCACGTCATAGAGAAATTAAACAAAAGTTTTCCCAGGCCAGGATTTCGCTGAAAACTCGCCGTCAGAGTAATTAACTCTAATTTCCAGATCTAAGTGATTTCGAAGCATCTAATACAGAGCTGTGTCCAGTCTAAATCTGTGCAAGGAGATTGTGTATTCCCAAAATTTTGGGGTAAGTGTAAACAATTTATTTACTAATGTAAATAGTACAGGTTTCTTGCTAAGTGATTATATATGAGGTTAGCAACCTCAACATATGAAAAGAGTATATTCATGAACCCCTACAGCAAGCGCTGGTGATTGTTTCTTGTTAGTCGTGCGGGAAAACTCGGCAGCAGAGGTGACCCTAGACTCCGACTGGAGCGGTAATGAGTGATGATTACATCATGTGTGCCTCAAGTGTAGCATATCATTTTTTAGATGTACGTAACTCGTTAATATTAGTTCAAGCACAAATCATATTCTCACTGTCCAGACACATTTTACCCGTTAATCCTCAGAGTAATATTGGTGAATTGTAACTATCTTCTCGGAGTTACGTTGTGCGTGCTCGAGAATTAAATTCTTCTGAGAGTTTAATATTGGTGGGCGGACAACGGGAACGTGTGCCTATTAGGGTGCTCCAAACAAATGTACTTAGCAGAGGGCATTTGTTTTTCTATGTTTCTAAAGTTCGTGGTTACAAGCCATTAGACGTTTTGTGGTACTAACGCCGCTAGTGTGAGAGAAAAGCATCCACCCTAACCGCCTACAGTAGAAGAGAGTGTGGAGAAAGCTTTCGTCATCACAGAATTGATGAACCACAGCTGCAGGACTCAGCTAGAGTTAAGTTTCTTGTAAAATCGGCGAAAGCAATGGACTTTTGATAAATCCTCACCTACGTCCCCGTGACGAAAACTTTTATCTAAATTTCACCATCTTTCCATATTTATTTTAACTGTTAAAGACTAATTCATTATTAAAATTGTTACATGTTGTTTTAAAACTAAACAATCATAGTCGCTTCAGTTTTTTTATATGTGTAAAAGCAAACGCATGAGCTAGAATATTTAATATATATACATCTAGATATATATTTACCTCTAAACAGAGCTATTACTTATAAGAGGGATTTCGTAGGATTACACCAACTGGGGGTTTGAACGGGCTGAACCATTGCTTAAATCCTTCACAAAAGGCGGCGGACCAGATATAATGCGTTAAAAATTGTTCAGCCCAATGCAACATTGTTCGTGACTTCTGGAAATATCTTGTGAAGACTTCCTTAAGGTAGAAGTGTCATTAATCTTCCAGCTACATCACTGATGCTTTTAGAGACGGGGACACAGGAATCGACATTAGTTATCGTATTGATGGAAAATTGTTTAACCTTAGGAGGCTTCAAGCAAAAACCAAGGTCAAATCACACACCATCAGAGATCTTCTGTTTGCTGATGATTGTGCCCTCAATGCTGGCTCAGAGGCTGATCTGCAGCATAGTGTGGATAGATTCTCCGAAGCCTGCGCCAACTTTGGGCTTACCATCAACACGAAGAAAACAGAAATCATGTACCAACCAGCTCCTGGCACAGTTTATACTGAGCCAGTCATCAAGGTTAATGGTGAGAAACTGAATGTTGTGAACAGATTCACATACCTTGGTAGCACACTATCCCAGAACATTGTCATTGATGATGAGGTGAACACCAGGATCTCCAAAGCCAGCAGCACATTTGGCAGACTATACACCAACGTTTGGCATCGAAGTGGCATTAGTCTACAGACAAAGCTGAAGGTGTACAGAGCTGCGGTGCTTCCAGTGCTGCTTTATGCATGTGAAACATGGACTGTATACAGGCGCCACGTAAAGAAGCTAAACCACTTCCATACAGTCTGTCTCAGGAAGATAATGAATATCAAATGGCAAGACAAGATCCCGGATACCGCCGTTCTTGACAGAGCTGGTATCCCTAGTATTGATACTATTCTGATGCAGTCACAGATTTGCTGGGCAAGTCATGTAGTCCGCATGCCAGACCATCGACTGCCAAAGATACTCTTTTATGGTGAGATGCAGAAGGGTAAACGCTCCCATGGTGGCCAAAAGAAGCGCTTCAAAGACACGTTAAAGACGTCATTGAAAACCTTTGACATAAACCCAGACACATGGGAAGCTGCTGCGCAAGACCGAACTGCTTGGCGCACATCTCTTCGTAAAGGTGCAGCGGCATGCGAATCATCCAGAAGAGCAGCAGCGGAACAGCGGAGACAAGCTAGAAAGGACCGTGAAATAAAACCTTCACATGAAGCAAACATTCCCTGCCCACACTGTCCAAGATCTTTCCTGGCCCGCATCGGGCTCTTCAGTCACCTTCGTACCCATAGACTAACCTAACAAATTCTCAAATAATTGGATGAACAGAGTGGTCTTCATCACCCGTGATGGACGAACAACCAACCACATCACTGCCAAGAGTAATCTTGCGCGCAAGTAGATACCTTGGAATCCAATATTAGATACTCTTGAGTTTTGGTCACTGGTGGACCACTACTGTAAAGCAGGGGAAGCAATTCGTGACACTCATATAGAGAATTCTCATATCCCTCCGTCACATTTGTCCCATCTTCAGCGCAATGGCAATCTTATTTCATTGCGAATTTTTCAGGGTGGGAACTACATGGTGCGCCTATTGAAACAACGTTCATTTTGTTCCCATTCTCAATAATGGCGGATGTTTGATTTTGGACACAATGTCTTGAATTTTCCCCATTTGTAAATCGAGTGAGTATGAATAAGTATCGTAAACCTTTATTATCAGTAAATAATGTATGGCGTTCCTTACATTTGCAACAATTTGGCCGATTTAGTCGATATTCCCTGAAATAGTGGCTCGGAAACGGAGTAATAGAACGTTTAGTATGGTTTTTTAATATGTCCCAGACAAGATAGGAATAAAAACATATCCGTATAATTACAAAGCATTATGTGATAAAGCAGATGTTAATTAATGAGTCAAATTTCAGTCTACATGCTTTTTTCACTTCTCCCTATGCCATTTTTGACAGGTTGTTCTATTGCTTCATGACCATTGAATCCAGATAAACGATCACAGGAGAATTAGTGCCGTCATTAGGACATGTACCAGAGAAAGAATAACATAATTATTACCCGCCATGTTTCGGCGGGTGACTTACTCGTATATTTGCTTATAATGCAACAACCAAGAAGTAACAGACATCTAATCCTAGTATATGAAAACTTGTCATAAACAATATGAAAACGTGTCATAAACAATATGAAAACTTGTCATAAACATTATGAAAACTTGTCATAAACAATATGAAAACTTGTCATAAACAATATGAAAACTTGTCATAAACAATATGAAAACTTGTCATAAACAATATGAAAACTTGTCATAAACAATATGAAACGAGCAAAAAAATCCCTGGAGGTCACAAATGTTTAAGAGAGGGATGTAAAGAATAAAATGAACAGTTAAAACGAGTAACAAGGGTGTCCTGAAAGAGGCCATGGCGGGAAGCAGGCTTATTACTTACACTAGAAGGAAGAAATTGACTTTTTTTTTTTTTAAACTGTGATAACAGGACGGATTGAGGGGAAAAGATACAAAGGACGACTCAGAAGGAAGGCACTGAACTTTGTCAGCGCAGCATAAAAGAAGTCGTCTGCAGAACTGAAGAAAAAAACAATACTTACGACAATAAATTGTGAGAGAGATAATTATCTACGATAAATGAGATGGTACTGGAAGGAGAAGATAACTGTTGTTATATATAGGAGCGGCCAGAGTAGACAAACAGATATACGAGAAGTATGACAGTCAGACAGATGAGCAGACAGATAGATAGCTAGAGGGATGGGTGGATGGATGGATGGAAAGGTGGAAAATTGGATGGATGAATGGATGGATGGGTAGATGGATGGATGAATGGATGGCTGAAATGCTGGGTGGATGGACGAATGGGTGGATGAATGTATGGATGGGTGCACAGATGGATGGGTGGATGGATGAATGAATGGATGTGTTGATGGATATATAAATAGATGGATAGATCAAACGATGGGTGGGTGAATGAATGGAAAGATGGATGGTGGGTGGGTGGATGGTTGAATGAGTGGATGAGTGGATGGATGGGTGGATCGATGGGTGGGAAGATGAATGAAGGTTGTATGGGTGGATGGATTGAGTGGATGGATGGCTGGGTCGATGGATGAATGGATGGGTGGCTGGATAAATGATGGATGGATGGATGGAGGGAGGGGTGGATGGATGAATGGAGTGATGGATGAATAAATGGATGAACAGACCGACAGACAGACAGGCAGACAGACAGACAGGCAGGCAGGCAGACAGACAGACAGATAAACAGACAGATACACAGACAGACAGACAGACAGACAGACAGACAGGTAGATAGATAGATAGATAGATAGATAGATAGATAGATAGATAGATAGATAGATAGATAGATAGATAGATAGATAGATAGATAGATAGATAGATAGGTAGGTAGGTAGGTAGGTAGGTAGGTAGATAGGTAGGTAGGTAGGTAGGTAGATAGATAGATAGATAGATAGATAGATAGATAGATAGATAGATAGATAGATAGATAGATAGATAGATAGATAGATAGATAGATAGATAGATAGATAGATAGATAGATAGATAGATAGATAGATTTTTTTTCCTTAACCAGCGGCACTTGGGCTTTCAGCCCTTCGGCCCAATGACATGTCATTGCGAGGCTGGGGAACCTGAGGACTTTCCTTCCAACCCTGTCAGGAGTTTCGCTCCTTCCCATCCACAGAGGGTTTATCTCAGGAGCCGTTCAGGTTATTCAGTCAAAATCCCGGTCGATGACACTCCTACAAATGACCGCTTCCGGGCTTGAACCTTGAAAACCTGGTCACTAGCTCAACGTTGTAACCATTACACCAGCGCGGCTCCCAGATAGATAGATAGATAGATAGATAGATAGATAGATAGATAGATAGATAGATAGATAGATAGATAGATAGATAGATAGATAGATAGATAGATAGATAGATAGATAGATAGATAGATAGGTAGATAGATAGATAGATAGATAGATAGATAGATAGATAGATAGATAGATAGATAGATAGATAGATAGATAGATAGATAGATAGATAGATAGATAGATAGATAGATAGATAGATAGATAGATAGATAGATAGATAGATAGATAGATAGATAGATAGATAGATAGATAGATAGATAGATAGATAGATAGATAGATAGATAGATAGATAGATAGATAGGCATGAAAAAAGCAGGTGGAAAAACAAATGAGCTTTTATATAAACATCACCTTCACAAACTGATGTATTCCCAACCAACTTATAGCCAGGCCTGTCGCAGTCACACATGTACGAACCAATGGTATTCACGCAGATGTTAGGGCACGGGTTATCACCCTCCATACACTCGTTAATATCTGGGTTTGCAAAAAGATGTACATAGTTATACCTCAATTTAACAACAAACAAAATAGACAAATCATCATTTAATTAAGAAATTGTGTTGCTGTATGTAAGTGAGAGGAAGCGTTATTATTGTGAACACATTGTTATTGTTAATTAGACTCAACATCATTACACTCCGTGGGCAAACCCTTACGCACTCAGTCACCCACAGCAAATGTCGAAGGGTATGATTGCTAAATACTCCTGTTGCATCCTCTCACTCGTCCATCCCAGCTAGTCTTACGTTTGATGCTAAATTCTTGCAATTGATGTCTTATTGTCTTTCTGGAACAAGTCAAGAGCTACGTATATCTTGGTCATATAATAACAGAAGATGGCAGATGTGAAACAGAAATCAAGAAGTGAATAGGAATGGCCAAAGCTACATCAACAACATGAAACATATACTGACATCCAAACAGTTATTTCACAAATTAAAACTGAGAATCATAAAGTGTTATATATATTCTGCATTTCTGTATGGTGCAGAAACATGGACAATGAATAAGCATTTGGAAGAAAGAATTGAGGCTCTTGAAATGTGGATATATAGAAGAATGGGGCGTATCTCATGGAAAGAGATGAAAACAAATAAAGAGGTCCTAGAAAATCTAGGTATGAAAAGAGAACTAATGAGGGAGGTCAAAGTTCGGCAGCTAAAATACTTTGGCCACATAAAAAGGCATAACACCTTGCAGAAGACCATAACAGAAGGGAGAGTTGAAGGCAAACGTGCAAGGGGAAGACAGCGCTATAAGTGGGAAGATAACATCAAGAGATGGACAGGAAAGAGTCTATCAGAGTGCACCACCAAGACAAGAGACAGAAGACGTTGGAGATCCATTACAGCCAACCTTCGTTGTGGAGATGGCAACTAATGATGATGATCATTAAATGTCCTTAGTATCTCTCTCATGTCCAAATTCAGTGCCCCCACTAGAGGTGCTTTCGAAGCTTATATGTCAGCTCTCTCATTGCAGCATAGTTGATCAAACTAATTAATGAGCACATTAATACCATCTTTATCATTATTCTTGTCATTGAATTGTCCGCCCTCTAATGCAGTCATTTCTTACAAACGTCATGTCTTCACCATTTTATATGTGTATGGCGATCTCCCTCGAACTACAACTGCAATATTTTTCTGAACTACTGCTATTCTGTTCACTCATTTAGTTCTGAGCCATATCAATGTTGTCTTTTAATTCACTTTTAATGCGCTTCTTTGCTGTTTTTCCGTTGTTACGGTATGTTTACTGCACGATCTGGAGCATTAATTTTGTTTGTGTGTATGAACGGTGTGAATACCAGATCACGTGATATCACGTGATCGGAAGGTATTGCGGGCAGTGATGCCACAGCTGGGTATTTCTTACTAGATCTGAGTTTTTGGGCTTCCGTCTGGGTATCTGGGTAATTTTTTTCCAAATCTGCATTAATCTGGGTATATTTGACAATTGACATTTACAATGTATGTATATTCTGTACACTGAGCATTATACATTATATGTATATTATAATTAAATGTAAAAAATTATGTGCTATCTATTTTTTATTCCACTTAAATTTAATTCTTGTTTTTAACCACATCAATGACGTTGTTTTTTGACTCGTTTACATCAGCTATCTATTTCCTGTTATTCTGTTAATGGCTGTCTTCTGCAATACTCGGTCATTTTTCCGATATGTTATAAAGTCTTCTTTTTACATTATTAGACTTAAGCAGATAAACAGCATATTGGTTTTTATTTTGTTATTATAAGATTATGAAATGAGCGATGATTAAAGTACGCTTGGTAGTTGTAGCAGCATGACGACACACACGCCACCGCGTAAAAAAGTGAAGCCATTATATCAGCAGGCTTTTTGTGCGGAATGGCTAACTGACAGCGAACTGAAGGATTGGATAAAGCCGGACTCTGGTAACCGCTATGCTGCGATTTGTGCGGTCTGTTCCATCTGCAAACAAGAGCGGTAAATAATTTTCTGTTATCTAGTATCCGAATCCTTTTCTTCTAACGAGTGTCTTCTATTTTACCGTTATTATTTACACAAGTGCAGTGAACCAACAAAACAGCTTTATTGACACATAAAAGCACACGAAAAACTTCGAAGCCAAAAGCAAAACTCCGAACATTAACAAGTTTTTCATCAAACCAAAAGAGCCCTGTCTCCAAGACAAAATTGCTAAAGCGGAGATAGTGTTGTCGGCTTTCATGGCAGAACATAATACTCCGTTTTCGCAAGCTGATCATTTGATTGAATGTTGCAAGCAGATATTTCCAGACAGCACAATTGCTCAAAATATGTCACTGAAGCACACCAAGGCTGCCTATGTGATGCAGTACGGCATTGCTCATTTTGAGCGGCTTGAAGTTATATATTTGCAGAAATCAGAAATTTTCTATAATCGTTGATGAGAGTACTGATATTTCTACGAACCTGATGTTGGCAGTCGTTGTGCGATTCTGTGACACAAAAACAAGAAAAGTAGTTGATTCACTGTTAGACCTCATTGAGGTGGAGGATGGGACTGGTCTTGGCATGTTTACAGCTGTTAAGAAATTGTTGAGCACGCATGAAATCCCGCTTAGTAACGTCATTGGTTTTGCTGCAGACAACTGTGCCAGTATGATGGGGACTGCAAGTGGTGTACGGGCACATCTGAAGAAAGAGATTCCACATGTCTTTGTTCTCGGCTGTGTTTGTCATTCATTTGCACTTTGTGCAAATGCTGCCAGCAACCACCTACCGTCTTGGCTTGAAATTTTCATAAAGAATGTCTGCTTCTATTTTTCGTGTAGTAGTAAAAGAAATTTCCAGTTCCAGTTAATACAAGATGTTGTTCAGGCCCAGAAACATAAATTGTTGAAGCTGTGTGAAAACACGCTGGCTGTCCCGTGAAGCAGTCATTGAGAGGACCCTTGAGCCATGGGATACTCTCCACTTGTATCTCCAATCCGAAGCTTCAGTGGACAAAGTCGACGGTGCGGGTCAAATCCTGCAGACGATGAACACTGCTGGCACGAAACACATGCTTCTATTTGTCGGCTACATACTGGGTAAAGTTAACGTCATGAACATGGAATTCCAGTCCGAGAACTTCCGTCTTCACAAAGTGTACACGAGTGTAACAAGAGAGTATCGTTTTCTTCTCAGTATGTTTATTAGGCAGGAAGTATTGCAGCATGAGCATCGCACTCTTGCCGACATTGATCCTTCGGATGTACAGGTGCACAAGAAACTGAATTACATTGAGCTGGGTGGACGATGTGAAGCGCAGTTAATGCGACAACCGTTACGAGATAAAGAAGTCCAGTTTCGCAAGGATGCATTGGCATACCTGATTGAACTTTGTACTCAAATACGACGCAGGTTCCCACTTGAACAAAACAGTGTTCTATCGCAAATGCAGCTGTTGGATCCAAAGCAAGCTCTCGATATCAACAAACCTTCTGTCATTCCATTAGCAGCGCAGTTCCCAACAGTTGTTTCAGAAGAGAGCCTTGATCGTCTGTCTGATCAATGGCGAGAACTGGCATCGTACCGAAAAGATCTTGGACATCTAGTGGATGAGGATCCGCCCGCATTCTGGCTGGGACTGCAACAAGTAACAGATGCTAATAACCAGAAGAAATTTGATGTTTTGGCTAACCTCATGTGCACGCTTATGGCACTACCTCACTCCTCAGCATGCGTCGAAAGAGTGTTTTCGAAGGTTAACTTAGTTAAAACTAAACAAACCAACAAGCTTTTTTGTGAAACAGTTTCTAATCGAATACTAGCCAAGCAAGCAGTTGCCAAAGACGGAGTTTGTCATAAGTTTAATCCTAGTAAAAGCGTGGTTGAAGATGTGCGTGAAGGACGTTGTCGGCAGAGATATGCAAAGATTCTGGAACTTCACAATCAAGATTCCACGTTGTCAATTCAAGCATATGATCTTGACGAAGGAGAAGTTGTCGACATGGATGCCGAGTCTCTGACAAGTGACATTTTTCAACAGTAACAAGTTACAACTAACATTTTATATTTAATTTGAGGAACATTTTGTTAATGTAACTAATGTAAGTATATTACTGTTAAAATATCTCTTTTTCAAGAGTTCATATATTGGGGTGTTATTAAAATCATTTTTATTTAATTGTGAATTTTTGGTAATTAAAAAAAAAAATGAAGAAATACATAAAAATTGGTAGCACACAGATTATTTGTGCTAAAGATGCACATAAACGATTATGTACGCATCGTCTATCCCGTGTATTTGAGGCATAAAATATTCTGGGTATTTCTGGGTTTTTTTAAGAAGAGCATCTGGGTTTATCTCTAGAACTTGAGTGGCAACACTGATTGCGGGTAACAAGACGCAGGGGATATTCATTCAGTTGTTGGCAGCCGCGCTGTTAGCGCGCCATTTTGGAAAGCTGGTGATATCATCAAATGCATGGCCTTTTCTGCGGCACAGACTTGCGCCATTTAATTTATAGTTAGTCCTGGTTTTTAGCTATAGGACTAGTGCTAGTTAGCATGTTGCGGTGGCGACCTACGGTAAACCCTTTTCAAAGGGTGTGAGTATTTTCTTAACGCGGTATTTAGATATTTCACTGTTAACTGGACTCCAAGCTCATTGTGGTGAACCGGGGTTATTTTACTGCGTGGCATGTGTATTATGTTGCCTGTATTCAGGCCTGCTTTGATCATTACTTTAATCCACTCATGTCATTATTTGGCCATGTTGTTCAGCTTGATTAAAGGGATAGAATGTTATTGAGTTATTGTTTTTTTAAACTTCATTTCTGATACCGTTTTTTCGTGTGATCCCCTAAATTTGTTGGAGTCAATGTTCTGTCCCGTCTGTAAATCCATTATGTTCAACGTCTATGTACTGCGGTTGTTAACCCTTTATATATCACTGCTTCATACACATTTTTTTCTAATTTATTTCTATGCAATTCCTTCAATTAGATTTGATCTATGCCTTTGCGGTTCTTCTATCTACTCCATTTCTATGCTGTTATGTGATCTAGTTTTGATCTATTTATAATTTGATATTTTAATTTGTTCTCTATAGTCTTTAATCTCTACCATTTTCTCGTATAGCTGTATTTATAATTCATTACTACGTATTCAATCAATCAATACCATTTAGCTCTCCAGGGAGCATTGGCCTTCTACAAACACCCGCCAAGTCCTCCTGTCACGTGCCATCAGGTCAAGTTCAAGTCTTCCTCATCATTTTCCCCTTCTATTCTAGTTCTCTGTTTTTGGTCTAACTCTGCCTCTCTTTCCCTGGAGGTTCCAGAACTAGGACTTTCTTGTAATGCTACCAACAAGTTTCACTGCCTCCATATTGCAGAACCATATACCATAACTGTATTTACGTTCTTCTGGTTACTGTTAAGGAACAAAAACTAGATTCAGTTTACCTATACAAGAGGACATGTCACGTGAAAGTTTAAACCCAGGCCCGTCACACTGACATGTGTAAGAACCATCCGTATTGGTACACGAATGTTGGCAAGGCGACACATCCAGCGAGCATTCGTTCACATCTGTAACATTGTATTTGGTTGCATCATTAGTTAGTTACATTATCCAAAACAGTCAGATATATACTAATAGAAATAAACGCATACAAAATGTATTGACAGATGAATAGAAAGGATAGACAAAATGAAAACAGATATGCAGAGACTAGCAGGCAGACTGGTGTGCATGCAGGGAGGTCTCAACCTACCATGACAGTGAGTCGGCCTGCACTGAACAGACTCAACCTATAATCACTGAATTATCCTAGCACGACATAGTCTAAATCTACCCTCTCACTGACTCAGTCTGCCTAACATGACATTATCACCTCTATAATGACTTTGAATCAACCTAGAATGCAGTATAGCTATTATAATATCGACTCAATAAGTTATTATATAAACTCAGTATAGCAGTAAATAACTCGACTAAAGATGACTCAAACTGATAATGCCATGAATTTGACTCGCTGTCGCGTGGTGAATAAAAACAAAAAGAAAGGCACATGCATCCAAATTGGACTGCCAATTTAGTGCATTGCAGAAATTGTGGGACAGACCGGCTTACAGGGTGAGTGACATGAAACGACCAAGATAACGGGTTACTTAAAAGACCACGATCTTGGTTTTCACCTCCACTTTGGTTTTAGTTGTAGCCACCTTTTCTCCCTATTTTTCCTGATCAGAACAGATAGAGAGGACAAGTAAAAGATTAGGAAAACTGTATGTCTGGTCTCTTATCTTTTGTATCAATTCATTAAAGATCAAACCGTTCAAATCAAAAGATTGAAAACAGTTAAACATCTATCACGTTATCTATACATTCAAGTAATGAATGGGACAGAAAAAACTTAGCCGTATGGCATCACATGTGAAAACAACAATTGCTGTTATAAAAGAGAAGAGAAACAAGTTGAACAAACAGTAGACACAGAGTTACGACACTGGACAGGACAACACTTCCACATGAGAGACAAGTACAAGGAATTGTCCTTGGAGTTGACAGCTATGGTTGAGCTTCCTAGAAGGTGAACAACAACAACAAGTCCAATCCAATTGTGTAATCCACTGTGAACATGTCTACTTTCCTGGCTTTCTCACATAACTTTCTGTGGGGGGTTTCCCAGAAAAAGAATAAGCCATCAGTACGCCTGCCCTTCTCCGGTCGATCACTAACTGGTTACTCAAGTTGCCTGTCGAGGGTGCCAGTAAAAATTATATATATATATATATATATATATATATATATATATATATATATATATATATATATATATATATATATATATATATATATATATATATATATATATATATATTTATTTATTGTCGCGGTGTAAAATGAGACCGAGTTGAAATGTCTAGTTGCAGGTTAATTATGGTGAACAAAATACAGCAAAGCAACATCGTTTAAAAAAAAATTCAGAAAACTGCCTGTATACAGCATAATACGATTTATTAACGTGTTCAAATTTGACAATGCAGCTCCAAATATTTACAATACAATATAATCCATATAGACATTCAGTCATTAGGGACGTCTTCACTGGACTATTATTTCTGTGTGTCCGTTAACAATTCAAAGTCATGGTACAACTGACATATACAGTAAAGTCCGTCGCAGTTCAGTCAATAATTTGGCTTCCTTTATAATTACAATTACTACTCTCTTTGAATTCCACGAATAATCATATATATTTATATACAGCAACTGAGGATTTCACATAATCGAATATCTCCGGACACATGTGACATTTATCTGATCACATGAGACAAAGCCATTGCGGCCGGAAATATACACCAAGAATGCCCCTGTTCTCGTGCACGCGCACTCACGTCATAATTTGTACGCGTCATATTGCAATTAGCATCCTTCTTTTGAGTACCACAACGTTCCAATATAAGGGACGCATTGTGGTGTGCAAAAAACAGATGTAACATATATCTATACCCACAGACGCTAGCTGCCTAACGCACTAGGCTTTTAGATGAGATCTGGGTATTGAAGGGTATAGTCACTATGCGAATAAGTACTCGTCTATGCTACTATGAAGATCACTTTCGCACTTTTTATAGATGCTTCCTATAAAGAGCACCACAGTTGTAGTGAACAGACTCTTTATGGCTGCCTGACTGCGTAGAGTACTAGGCGAAGGTAGTGGGTGCTCCATCCTGGCTTAAAGCTATCTTTATGCTCTTTGTTGTGCCCAAAACAGAAAAAGTATCCTTGATTTTCTAATAGAAAAAAGTATCCGTTTATTTTTCGTGACTGAATCACGATGACTTCGAATATTCACTTCGCATAACAAGTCCATGATCGTTGCTACTAGTAAGTAGGAAGGTTTCTATGGCTCTCTTATATAGGAAAGATTTCCCCACTAAAATCCTCTGTCATCATGCGTGCAGGAGGTAACAAAGAGTCAGCGTGACAAAGACACTGGGAAAACGAATAGTTATCCGATGTGACAGGATAAAAGAATGTAGGTCTGTCGGTTGACGGGAGTTTTGAGAAGCGGCTGGGCCCGTAAAGAGTCGTAAAACTGAGCCACGCTGTGAACATTAAAAGGCACTAAGTCACCGCTGCTTGACTTCTCCCACCTAATGCAAAAAACATTAGAAGAAACGTGCCAACCAACAACACAGAGTTTGATGAGCTAGCGGAGACGAAACAAAAATTTACGTGAGAAGCAACCTCCTGGGGATGTCTAAATGAGAATGGACACGCATGAAGACGCGAATATACATTAAAATTCCACAAACAGTAGAAGATGGCGTGGACAAAAATCAGAGGTAGGAAAAGCGCGTTTGGACAGGAAGGTCGACAGGCACTCTCGCCTTCTTTGACATGTTTGTTTTGTGTGTTAGTTTCGATGCCAAGGGATTTGGGTTTTCACTCTTTACTTTTCTTTTAATTTGATAGCTCCAGGGTTTTCTCGCAACCCAGAGGGCTTTCCCAAACCACCAGGCTCAATACTGGTAAACCAGAGTAGACCTACTATTTGGCAGGTGATGCAGTGCCACTGATTCAACCAACCATCACATTAAATCAGCGTACAATGACGTCTATTCTTACTGATACACTACCATAATTTAAGCTCAAGGTGACACTGACTCAACTTCCATGAAATTAATTAACTCAGTTTACCATGCCATGACATTACCTACAAAACCACTGACTCAAACTTACCGATACAGTCCCTGAGGTTAGTGTCAAGCTCATACCCCTTCTCACATGTGCACGAGTATCCACCATCTGTATTGACACAGTCATGTGAACATATAGCCAATCCTGTACCACATTCGTCAACATCTGCAAGGCACATTATGGATACACAATAAGGCATAATTATTAACACAAAACACATCATACACCAAGGTATAGATCACCACTCGTCACAGTTAATAAGGCATAATAATTCATGTAAACAATTATAAAATAAGGGTGCATGCATAGAATAGAAAGACTGAAATGGTACGAGAAGGTCAGCAGGGTAGATACAATTTGTAAACCTTAGGATGTTTGGGCGGGGAAGAGGGGAAGAGAGCTTATCTAGAAGAAGGACAATTTCTTTGTTGTTTCTTTGAATTGCTTGCATTTTTATGATGAGGCACATGCTTTTTCAAACATAAACAGAAGTATTTCGCTTATATCAGCGTGTAATGTGTTAGTCAGAAAGAGATAGAGGGCGAGAGAGAGAGAGAGAGAGAGAGAGAGAGAGAGAGAGAGAGAGAGAGAGAGAGTGAATTTTGTGTCAGAGCTCTATCAATCAGAGTGATGAGGCCTCGAAGAAAACTGGTATCGTCATGTAAGTAAGACTTTCAAATCACCTGATGGCTTTCTATAAGCTGGGGACAACGAAAGATGAAAGAAAATAAACTAGACATAACGCGTGCTGAATCTGCAGGTGTCGAGCCGAAACGAGCAGATATTGTAGCTCTGCTCCAGATAACTTTGAATATCTACTTCTTCTTTTCTCTCTGTGCACCTTATGAACCTTTGAACCACCACTGTACCTGGTCTCCTTGCAGGAAGCCTGCATTAAACTATTTATTGTAGTGATGCTTTTGGGTAGTATTTATTTCCCATGATGAAGTTGCAAACCATATGCATAACCTCATATTAGCCACTTCTTACAATTGTCGTGAGTGTGTAATTTTAGAGTATTTGTCGAGTAAGACAACTTGAGTGTACTACAAGATTTATAGAGAAAACACAGATAAGGTGTGACATTAGGGAGAACTTAAGACGACCTGGAAAAAGGTCTATTAACGCTATCACTCTTTCGAAGCCCACAACTCACTTATGTAGTCTTAAGTATCACCCGCTTTCTCTTCTTTCTCACAGACAGAAGTAGTAAGAGCTTAAACAGGTATGGATGAAGGTCGTGAACAGCGCATTAACAAAAGGTTAAAATTTATTACAGTTCTCTTTAGCTTGTATAGAAGAAAATAATAAAAAATCTCAGCACTACAGTAACTGATCAAATAAGAAAGTTAACAATGATATCAATTCATAAATCAAGGAACAGAACCAACTAGTAGGCCCCGGCAGGGAAAATAAACAAAGAGTTAACAATCCTTCAACTTCTGTGGAACAATACAAACTAACTTAAGTCAGTGTCTTTATCTCTCTTCTCATAAAGCTGGGGATACTTTACAAATCCACCGAAGACGCTATCCATGCGCCGTGTTCACACAAAATAAAAACAAGATAGGCTGTAGATTAACTCTGTCTATATTCTGACCACTTATACACGCAGAGTCCATACTGACCAGTAGACATAACAAATCGAGGTCAACTCAGGGCAACTTTCTGTATTGGCGCTATTATCTGGCGCGGCGGATAATAACAAGCGTGCCTCATATATGGTACTCGATGCGTAATCCGGTTGGATCTGGTTTTAGGCCTTTTGTTGGAGCTGCGTACTCCGTTTAAGAACACAGTAAGATAATTTCAATTACGCTGGCGGTGATGTGTTGATGGGCATGCTGGATGTCACTAAGCTCTGAATTGTACTAAATAGGCGAGTAGGAAACCACTACAGCACAATACGTGACGTCAGGCTGCGGTCGCTGGTTCTACATTGCAGTGAAATCGATATTTGCGTAGTTTTCCACCCGTTTAACGGGGTTATGCGAAGTGGGTATAGTTGCCAGGCAATTTGAAACTCGTCTTGCTGAAAAACGTTAGACAGGAAGGAGAATGTGTGCGTTCCCTCAGCTTATGTTTGTAGTCAGCTGGTTTTGGCAGTGGGGGTACCTGGAAGCCAAGATACCAAGATATTTAGCGACATGGTCGAATCTTATGCACACAATTGCCTGCGTCTCATTCGGATTCACCTCGGGTCCAGTTTTGTTAACGAGTGTAAAGACAGTTAAAATCTATCAGGCTATATAGTCCAGAAAGGGACGCTGACCTAGCCATCTGCGTTCGCGTGCTTTGCGCAGGTGTTCGGGTTGCTCCGCTTTCTAGCGTAACCCCGAGTAACATAAACATTAGTCTAGAATCTACATCAGAGACACCAAAATTCCCTGTAATTCCTAACGTTACCCAGCTTTCAAAGGGTTGACTCTCTGCGCCGCTCAACTACAAGAGACCCTATTAAGGCTGCCGCCCGTGCATCGGCTAGAGTGGTCAAAACACTATTACGTGCGAGGACCTTCCCCGGGGCTGGCGTCCTACAAACATGCACGCAGGTGTGCCTTATGCAATGTTATCGTATGCTGGCTAGCGCTTGCTACTGAGAACCGAGCAATGAACTTATAATGAGGGCCAGAAACGAAATCAAAAGCCAGACACGCCGTGGGGTGGGGGGATCTGAGCGGAAAAAAATTATTAAGACTTCAGCCGCGATAGAAAAATTTAAAAAAACTAAAGTTCTTGTAGCCGGTAAGAATAGAAAAATTTAAAGAGTAAGGCCAGTAGAGGGGCTGGGAGGGATTGACAAATTCAAATTTACTGTCGATTGGTGACAACAATGTATATGAGGTAATACGAGAAGTCCTATTCTTTATTCGACTTTTCTCAGAGATCCTCGGTAACTACACCTGGGCACGTTCAATACTGTTCTGCAACAATTCCACAGAGAAATAGCTCTGCAAACGAGGAGTGAAACCGTAAGGCGATGGGAGACGCCTGAGGCAAACCGCTCGTTTTATGAGAGACCTATATGATTCTGTGACTGCGATTGTGAAACGATACCAATCCATCGACTCATCCATCCATTTAGCTACCCATGAATCCTTCCTTCCCACCCCACATCCATCCACCCAGGTCAACAAAACAATGTAGCCAGTCTTATATCTTACTCATTCTTTGATTCACAATGCAAATATCCATTCATCCATGTATTAATCTGTCTGCACGCGCAAAGTCACTAGTCGAAAACATCATCCTTATCATTCCATTTCGCTCCCTGTGGAACACAGCGCAGAAACAGTTGCTCTCCATCGATTTCTATTCTGGGCTGTCTTTTTCAGCTGTGCCCAAGTCATTCCAATTTCCCTAGCCTCCTCTTCAACAGTTCTTCTCCAAGTTCTCTTTGGCCTCCTCACTCTTCTTTTACCCTGTGGGTTCCAGTCAAGGGCAACTCTGGCTATGCTTGATTTTTTTCTTCTAAGTGTATGTCCTATCCATCCCCACTTTCTTATCTTAATTTCTGTTTGTATTGGCTGTTGTCCGCATCTTTTCCAGTCAAAAACCTGGCGGGATATAATTAAATTATTCACTTTCTGCTGCATGTCTTGATGACGTCACTAAATTCTCCAGTTGCCATTTCTTTCATTTCAATTTTTCTTTAAAAGCGCGGACACAAATAAACAGTGGCACAAAAGCATTGAAGCTTCATCTATGATGAGCCATGAGGCTTCACTGGCTAAATATATAAATATGTGAGTATGACATTTATTCATACTTACCGGAACTTCGTGTAAATGGGGAAAATCCAATAAATTCTGTCACCGAAACACAACACAGGCAGAAATATTTCTTACGAAAAAAAAAAATGCCCGCACAGTGAAGTAAATTTGGAAGAATTGTGCGTCGTTTCAACAGGGGCGCAAGATAATTCCCAGTCTGGAAAGTACCATGAAACTTTCGTAGTAATGATGAGACAGAAAGTTTCCAATAAGGTAATTCTCTAATAAGGGAATGTCCATTGATCACTTCATATCAATAACGACAATACTAAATACCAACCTGTACAAGAGCGACCATCCTCCTGCAACCTGTACCCAGACAAACAGCGACAATTGTGCGAGCCAACGGTGTTGTCGCAGATCTGGCTGCAGTTATGGCTTGATAACTTGCATTCATTGATGTCTGTTGGAGTTAGCAGTAACGTTTCTTATATATACAATATTTAAAGTAGCCTTTTAAAACATAGTGATTATTGCTTGGTTAGAAAACAGCGTTTGTCTTATTGATAAAATTTGTATCAAATGTTAAAAGAGATTTTAAAAACATAAAAAAAGAAACTTACTTGACATATATAAAATAACAACACATATTAGAGTGTCGGTGAGTATGTCTTCAATGGTAAATAATTATAAAAGTATAATTAGCAAGGAAAACAAACTCATTAAGACTACTGATGAAGTTTTGAAAGACTCGAATAAAAGCGAAGAAAACTTCGAGGAGCAATCCCAAACGCTTCAAACCAAACCAAAAAACAAACAATCAAACAAACACAACACATGAACTATTCAGATACAAATAAATTCCAGCTTTATATACAGACCACTAGAGAATGCCCTAGAGAATTAAAATGGAAAATGTTGTCTACATTAAAGAATCTGGAATACGCAAATAACGCTCTGCTTCTAGATTCACATTAAGGGAAAATACAGACAGACTCAATATATAGCCAACAAGTGGGACTGAACATTAATCTCATGAAGACAGAAGTAATGCCACTAAATATATAAAAAATCATGCTCGCGTTAAAATAAGAAACCAGAAGATATAAGAGATAAATGTTTTTTTTACACACCTGCGAATTATAGTAACACCAGACGGTGGAACAGGCAAAGATATGTAGCAAAATGAACTTAGTCAAAACGGGCTTTGCCAACATTATTTAACATTTGGAAATCTTCCCAGGACAGCACAAATATCAAACTAAGAAAAAAAAAAAAAAAGATTTGCATACTTCGTGTGCTATTTGGAATGCTGGAGAGAAAAATAAATGTACAAATTATCTTCTTTCCGTACTTACCAGACTGAGCCAATTTCTCCAAATTGTTTGGCCGAATACAACCACCAAAAAGATTTTCTTACCGGAACAACAAAGAAGATGACATACACCATTATAACAGCAGGCACTGGAATTTGATTGACCATGTTCGGAGACATCATCACCAAAACTGCCGTGCTATCAACTCCAGAGTAAAGGCTAAAGAGAGGCCGCCCCCCCCCACCCCCCCCCCACCCCCCACCCTCCCCCCCCAAAAAAAACGCCTCGCTGAGTTGGGGTAGAAGGATGGTTAAGTACCGAGTCCAAGTGGAGAAGGTTTGTTGCCCTACAAGACACAGCTACGCGCGAAGGTCAATGATTACTTGTAGTAAAGTTTAGTAGCAGTAGTATTGATAGTGGTTGTTGTAGTAGTGTCAGGAGTGTCGTGTATAGTAGTAGTAGTGGTTGCAGTAGTAGTAGGTACAGTGGTGCAAGTAGTAGTATCTGTAGTACTGTGTAGGTGTAGTCACAGTAGTTATAGTTGTAGCAGTGGCTGTAGAAGTATTGTAGCAGTAGTAGTGATAGTTGTAGTAATAGTAGTAGTGGTTGTAGTAGCAGTAGTCGTGGTAGAATAATAGTAGTGCGCAGACACAATTTTCTTCCTGCCACCCCTACTTGCGAATTGCAAAATAGACTAACCCTGCGCAGGCAAATGTACGGAAGCCGGTGTGGTCATTGAATTTCACAATGGGTGATAAAAGACACAAGAACCGCAGCAGTTGTAGTGGATGCACTAATACTGCATGTTATTATAGCAGTAGTAGTAGCAGTGGCAGGTGTAGTAGTCTTCTTCTTTGATCCTTAGGCGCCGACCGTCAAAGCAGTCAGTGACCATTACGCCTGGTGGCGTCTTGTAGGGCAAACACAAATTGATTCCACTTTGCTCGGTCGGCGGCCATCCTTCGTACAGTGCCCCAACTCTGGTTCATTCTTTGCATCTCAGCCTCCACAGTCCTCCGCCAAGTTGTTTTTGGTCGGCCTCTCTTTCGTTTTCCTTCAGGGCTCCATAGCATAGCTGTTCTTGTGATGGCATCGGGGTCTCTTCTGAGGACATGGCCAACCCAGCTCCAGCGTCTGCCAGCTATGATGGTGTGCATGTCCTCTTGCTTGCTCCGAGTAAGCAGATCTTGGTTGGTGATGGTATTCGGCCAAAAGATTCGGTGAATTTTTCTTAGGCATGTTGTGTGAAAAGAGGACAATTTCGATATTTCCTTCTCTGTAACTCTCCAGCATTCCGCACCATAAAGAAGCACAGAAAGCACACAGCTCTGATATAATCTTAATTTTGTGCTTGTGCTGTATTGAGAGGACTTCCAGATGTTGTTTAGGCTAAAAACGGCTGTTCTTGCCTTATTCATTAGGTGAAGTAGTAGTTTGGTACAATTGAAGTAACAGCAGGAGAAGAATCAGATGTCGACAGCGATTAACACGAAAAGCAAATAACAGTGGTTATGATGGTGATGATGAACGGATGATAGTCTAAGGCAAGCGAGAATAATAAATATTTTCTCTTCTTCCCCGTCTTCACTGACGGCTTAGTTACCAACAAGGAGTGATGCTTCTCCCCGCGTTGTTCCAGTCAATCTCTGACAAGTCAAAGAGAGAATAGGAATACGACCACCTGATGCATGTCGTAAGGAGCAACTAATATGAGGTTGTGCATGTGACTGGCAACATCATTATGTCATGAAAACAGCTACAGAAACCATGGCTACTGGAGCACGTGACCGCTTTAGTGCACGCTTCCTTCATAAGAGGGGCCATTGAAGTGGTACATAGCACCATGGACAGCAAAAAGAAAAATTATGATGACTAAAGAATTGAAAACATTTTTTTTTTTTTTACAGAATGTCGATTATTTTGTATTATTTTCGGGAGTAAAGCATCTTTATTATTCTGTAGATTTTAAAAACATAAAGGCCATTATTTTTCAGTTACCTCGACAGGTTACTCCGTCACCCACTGCCGAAAAGCCTTCTGGACATGCGCAATAAGCACTTCCTACGGTGTTGACACACTGATGGGAACACCGCATCTCTCCAGTATGACATTCGTTTGTATCTGTTAACAGATAAGATGATATTTATCTCATTTATTTAAAAAAAAAAATGCTTATGTTAAATTTGAAAATTGTGAAAATTAGCTACTTTCTGATCATTGGTAGAGGAAAATAGAATGATACAAGCATATTGATAAAGAAATAAAGCCCCGTCCCCTCCCCTCCAAAAAAGAAAAGAAAAGAAACATACAATCACACCGAAGAAACAACCAGTCAAATCAAACAAACAGATGATTGACACCCACGGTGTATGAAAGCAGTAGAGAGGTTAACGCAGTCCTAGAGGAGATGGGTAGAAATTAAACTAAAGAAACTTAAAAAAAAAAAAAAAAAAAATTAAGAATGTTGCATCGAGTTGACACGGCACACACTGTACAACCCAGATACAAGGTAGGTAGGTCGGTTATATTCGAGTGCTTGTCTTTGCAACGTGTCTTACTGAAATGTTCTAGAGCAATAATAATGTTTTCTACGGGATTTAGCTGAGCCAATTTGCCTTTTCGCTTCCAATGGAGCATGGAGCCAGCATTACAAGTGGTCCCCCTTTGCAATAACCCTGCACAAAGCTTTCATAATTTCATATGCTCTTACAGCTATGTTGTCTAACAATTTTGTTGTACATGATGAGGTTAATCCGTGTAAATAAACAGTGAATATTTCATAACTGGACGAATACAAATAATCTATCTGTCACTTATGCACATATATTTAATAAAGGCACTCCACGCTGTACCTTAACCTTCCGGTCCGTCAGAAAGTGTTTGAAAAGCCTCTTTTCAGCCATAATGTTAGCTGTCAGATTACTAATAATTTAAAAAAATAGAACACACACAACAACAGCAATAACAACAACATTAACAAAACTTTCGAAAAGGTACACGAATTTATGTTGCGGAAATAAACATGAGAAATGAATGCAATCATGAGGATAGCTGAAAGATAAATGATCCCGTAACACGACCATTGAGGCATATTAGGAACTTGGCGTTAGGCTAGAATGAGGATAGCTGAAAGATAAAGACTTTCATAAATGGGTGCCAGCTTAGAATAGAGGACTGAAATAGTAAGACAAGATCACTACTGGGGAACTGATGGAAGGAAGTAGACAAACACCAGGGGACAAGGAGGTGAGGAGAAGAAGCTGGCGTTGGATTGGACACAGATTTAGAAAACTAGCTGATAGCATTACAAGGTAGCACATGTTCTGGAATCTCCAAGGTAAGAAAAAAAAAAGGAGATTAATTAACGCACGGAGAAGAGAGCTGGAGACAGACATGGAAAAGGTAAAGTAGACAGAATAAAACTTGAACAGATGACACAGAACAGAAGGTCTTGACATGTTTTTATTGATGACCTGAACAGATGACACGGAACAGAAGGTCTTGACATGTTTGTATTGATGACCTGAACAGATGACACAGAACAGGAGGTCTTGACATGTTTTTATTGATGACCTGAACAGATGACACAGAACAGAAGGTCTTGACATGTTTTTATTGATGACCTGAACAGATGACACGGAACAGAAGGTCTTGACATGTTTGTATTGATGACCTGAACAGATGACACAGAACAGAAGGTCTTGACATGTTTTTATTGATGACCTGAACAGATGACACAGAACAGAAGGTCTTGACATGTTTTTATTGATGATCTGAACAGATGACACAGAACAGAAGGTCTTGACATGTTTTTATTGATGACCTGAACAGATGACACAGAACAGAAGCTCTTGACATGTTTTTATTGATGACCTGAACAGATGACACAGAACAGAAGCTCTTGACATGTTTTTATTGATGACTGAACAGATGGCACAGAACAGAAGGTCTTGACATGTTTTTATTGATGACCTGAACTTTACGGGGAGCTCAAAGATTTTGATGGTGATGATGATGATGAGGATGATGATGAGGCGGAGTATAATGATTATGATGAGGATGATTATGAGGACAATGATGATGATCATCATCATCTTCATAACATGACAGCTGTGTATGTTATGAGTAATCCCCGCCTCGTCGTGTGACTTGATGTTGACGACTGAGAGCAGTCCTGTAACACTGAAAATTAGATACAGTACAACATTATTTCTCAAAGTGTGGAATGCATACCCCCGGAAGGTACGCGCGAAGAGTTAATGGTATGCGCGGCAGAATTTTTTATTTTACGTTATTATACATATATTTTTTAAAACTTAAAACAAAACGAAATAATTCTTTAAAAGTTAATATACGAGAGGGGTTCGCAGGTAAGACTAAACTCTCTTGAGAGGTGTGCGATCATTGTAAGTTTTGTAAATATTGTAGTACGTATTGCAAAAGTTGGGAAGTACCTGTAGTGAACACTCAGCCTACGCAACATAAATACAGTCATTTCTAAATGTACATATTTAAACGTTTACTAATTATCTCTGTTTTAATATGAACAATTTAAGAAAACAAGCAAAAGATAACTACCAATGTTGTCCTAGAAGTATAACATGACAGCAGACCAGGCCGCAAGGCGCGCACTGGATCGGAAAACAAAAATTACTGCACCTGCAAGATTTCTTCACGTAAGCTGTAAATCAAAGAATAAACTAATTAAAACTAACAGAAATTCTAACCTTGACACTGTACTCCAAGGCTGGGGTTACCATGGAAGCCCTTGTCACATCTGCAGTCATGCACAGAGAGCGCGAGTCCGTCACGTGCGTGGGCTTCGGCAGGACAGTTTACACATGATGATGTTGTCCGGTTGAAAAACTGCCGACTTGTGCAATCTAATTTCTGAATGTGGACACATTTTACTGTCTAGTGTTACATTCATTATTCACTTCCACATAAAGTAAGGAGTCAGCAATGCAGCTAGCCCCCCCCCACCCCCATCCGAAAACAGACACCTGCACCAGCGGTTTATTGTGCAAGTATGTTACATGATGATGTTGCCAACATTATGCATAACTTCATAATACTCGTCTTTTACGACATGCTTGAGTTAGCAATAGTTCTTTCTTGCTATGTGACCTCAAAATCACCCAGGGACTGGACGAGGCATGGAGCTGTATTACCAGTGCTATATTTGGTACAAAGAGGCACTGAAATTTTGGAACACGTCGTAGTACCTTGTGATACACGGTTTAGGAACCTCTGGAACTCTAAACATTTCCCATCCCAACAAAAACTTAAAAATGTTTACGTGCCTTTTAGACATCCATTTATATCTACGTTACATGAAAATTAACAAAGTTTATATTATATGCAATATAATTTATACCTTATACTATTTCACACATATCAATACGCTTTACATCCACAAGGAGCAAAGGCATTCAACACACACATGCCAAGTCCTCTTGTTACGTGCCAACAGCTCAAGCTCTTTCCACGTTTTCCTCATCATTTTCACTTCTGCCTCCAGTTGTCTTCTCCGTGTGTTTCTTGGTCCACCTCTGCCTCTCTTACCCTGGGGGTTCCAGAACAAGGACTGTCTTGTAATGCTATCAACAGGTTTCCTCATTGTGTGTTCTATCCAACGTCATCATCTTCTTCTCATCTCTTGTTCCACTGGCGCTTGTCTAGTTCTTGTCATCAGTTCCACATTAGTGATCTTGTCATCAGTTCCACATTAGTGATCTTGTCATTAGTTCCACATTAGTGATCTTGTCATCAGTTCCACATTTGTGGTCTTGTCATAACATTAGTGATCTTGTCATCAGTTCCACATTAGTGATTTTGTCATTAGTTCGACATTCGTGATCTTGTCATCAGTTCGACATTAGTGATCTTGTCATCAGTTCCACATTAGTGATCTTGTCATCAGTTCCACATTATTGATCTTGTCATCAGTTCCACATTAGTGATCTTGTCATCAGTTCCACATTAGTGATCTTGTCATCAGTTCCACATTAGTGATCTTGTCATCAGTTCCACATTAGTAATCTTGTCATCAGTTCCACATTAGTGATCTTGTCATCAGTTCCACATTAGTGATCTTGTCATCAGTTCCACATTAGTGATCTTGTCATCAGTTCCACATTAGTGATCTTGTCATCAATTCCACATTAGTGATCTTGTCATCAGTTCCACATTAGTGATCTTGTCATCAGTTCCACATTAGTGATCTTGTCATCAGTTCCACATTAGTGATCTTGTCATCAGTTCCACATTAGTGATCTTGTCATCAGTTCCACATTAGTGATCTTGTCATCAGTTCCACATTAGTGATCTTGTCATCAGTTCCACATTAGTGATCTTGTCATCAGTTCCACATTAGTGATCTTGTCATCAGTTCCACATTAGTGATCTTGTCATCAGTTCCACATTAGTGATCTTGTCATCAGTTCCACATTAGTGATCTTGTCATCAGTTCCACATTAGTGATCTTGTCATCAGTTCCACATTGGTGATCTTGTCATCAGTTCCACATTAGTGATCTTGTCATCAGTTCTACATTAGTGTTCTTGTCATCAGTTCTACATTAGTGATCTTGTCATAAGTTCCACATTAGTGATCTTGTCATCAGTTCTACATTAGTGATCTTGTCATCAGTTCTACATTAGTGATCTTGTCATCAGTTCTACATTAGTGATCTTGTCATCAGTTCTACATTAGTGATCTTGTCATCAGTTCTACATTAGTGATCTTGTCATCAGTTCTACATTAGTGATCTTGTCATCAGTACCACATTAGTGATCTTGTCATCAGTTCCACATTTGTGATCTTGTCATCAGTTCTACATTAGTGATCTTGTCATCAGTTCTACATTAGTGATCTTGTCATCAGTTCTACATTAGTGATCTTGTCATCAGTTCCACATTAGTGATCTTGTCATCAGTTCTACATTAGTGATCTTGTCATCAGTTCTACATTAGTGGTGTTGTCATACCATTTCAATCCTCGTGTTCTACGCAAGCAGCCACTTATATGTAGCTTTTTGGTTGTTGTTTGTGTTGTTCTCCATGTTTGACACCCATACAGTAGGACTGACTTGACATTTGAATTGAAGATTCTTATTTTAGTGTTGGACTTGATTTCTCATAAACTTCATATATCACACGTATACACTGATACAATATTTATTGCAACGTGCATTTTACATGTACAGCTGGGTAGACTAAACGTACGTATAAGGTTGTACGATATTAAATGAATAAATGCAACTTTGCATCCAAGATTGACCCATGCACGTAAACAAGTTTATCCATCAATTCTTCCTTCCCGTCATCTTGTTATACACGCAACCATTAAATAATATAGACGAAAAGGCACGGTAACAGTTCGTCAGAATTCATACATTGTATACACACAAGACATTAACGTTACCTACTGCACCAGAGGCCGTCCGATTGGCTAAGTGGTTGGAGCATTTTCCTCTCGCGCCACACTTCCGGGATAAAATCTGGTATCATCACGCTTCATTCTACCCAGCTATAAATAGGTACTTAACTCTGCTCGTGAGATAGGGAAGGTAAAGGCAGCGAGGAAGTAAACCGGTCACCCCCAGCTCATTAAAAAGCTGGATATATTAAGAGAAATCCTATAAGATGTCACACCCCTGTAGCAGTATGTACAATGAGACTACCTTTACGATACTGGTGCAATAAGTTTGTATTCGATTACCTGCGCATGTATGTCCGTCTTCAGAGAGTATTTTCCCAATGTGAGTACAGATACACTTGAAAGAACCGACTGTGTTGATGCATGTATCTTCACACCCGCCTTTTTTATTCAGGCATTCGTTTATATCTGAAGAAATAAAGTATGCCAAAAACTGTTTTACTCAAATCTTATACGCACTTTATGAGTTAAGCTGCTGGAGCTTTCATTGCATTGGGACATCCATGGATATCAAAGGAAATGACATGTTATCACAAAACTACAAAACTTAAACTCAAATGTGCAGGCACGTTTAAACGTTTTTATTTAATTGTATATGAGCATTGTTTAGATGTTTTAAATCTTTGAGCCCTTGGTTCATTCGTTGTCGGGTTACCTAGGGAGCTGAGATTTTGCGTGATCCTCCATCAAGGTACATTTTAAAATGTCTGAATTTGAAGGGACCGTGAGTGACCTATCCCAGGTCCGCCATGCATAAATTAAATTACAGTTTTCATTAGATAACAGCTGTGAACATGACCACAGAGTTTGGTGGCGTACATAAATTTCCATTTTACGACTATGAAATACGGAGAACAACAGCGACAACATCAAAAGGTTATAGACTTTCATAACTGGGAGCCTGTTTGAGATCTCCGTAAAATGGCAGTTACTTCAGACTATTTGAACTGTTTACTTTTGGTATTAAAAAATTTTTAATGTGCGTGGTGTCTGCATGTTATGCTTACACATAATACTATACTTCATATATATATATATATATATATATATATATATATATATATATATATATATATATATATATATATATATATATATATATATATATATATATATATATATATATATATATATGGTCGGCTCTTGACCTCTGACTTGGGGGAGGCGCCCACATGTATTTAAAACAATAAACACATTAAAATTATAAAAGTACAAGACAAAATAAAACAGAACATATTCCAGTAAACAATTATTATTTCATTATTTTATTAAACTTGATCTAATACAATTTTTATATATTTACTTTAATATTTTATTTACCACCATTCTTTTATTTAAATTTTATCTATTTTATTTACTAACTATTAGGTGTTGCGATTAAAGTGACAACAAACAGGTGTAAGCAGCAAAGAAAACGTACAAACAAAACAAACGAGGTAACAGATCAACGAACGAACTTTATTTTCAAACAATTGAGAATTTGATATGCTGGCCCGTCTAATATTCTGCCCTTCCTTTCTCCCATCTTTTTCTACTGAATCTATTTATTCTCACATGCATTGTGAATATCAATTTTAAGGAAACTAACATAATAGCATACTAAAATTTACAGTATCTATTTATAATCAAGAAATGAAATGTGTTGGAAGAGACATAATTCATTTTGAAAACCAACATACAATAGTACGAGAGGGAGAGACAGCAGAAGAGAGAGAGAGAGAGAGATAGAGAGAGATAGAGAGAGAGAGAGAGAGAGAGAGAGAGAAGACGGAATTTACATATAACTTAACAGAGAGAGACAGAGAGAAAGAAGATTGAATTTATCTAAAACTTAACACAGAGATAGATAGATAGATAGATAGATAGATAGATAGATAGATAGATAGATAGATAGATAGATAGATAGATAGATAGATAGATAGATAGATAGATAGATAGATAGATAGATAGATAGATAGATAGATAGATAGATAGATAGATAGATAGATAGATAGATAGATAGATACAGAGAGAGATAGATAGATACAGAGAGAGATAGATAGATACAGAGAGAGATAGATAGATAGATACAGAAAGAAAAAATGTGGAATTTATATAAAACGTAACAGAGTTAGAGCGAGGGAGAGAAAAAGAAGAGAGACAGAGAAAACATTAATCTAAAACTCAACATACACACACACGGGAGAGAGAGACAGATCGAGAGAGAGACAGATCGAGAGAGAAAAAGAAAGAAAGAAAACATAATTTATCTAAAACTGAACACCTACCTCTGCAGGTGAACTTATCATCGCTGAGAGTGTAACCTTCCAGACATGAACACTTAAAGGAACCAGGTGTATTGTGACACGTCTGAGAACATCCTCCCTTATTGTCTGCACACTCATCAATGTCTGAAAGAAAGCTCGGCAAATGTTTATGTTGTGAAACGTAGTTGTTAAGTAATTTTCACCACCTTATCTTACGGTAACTCCTCATCATTCAATGATTCCCTTGACAGACAATCTGCTTAAAGCATTCATGTACTCTCGCAACATTGGCTTCTGTAGGAATTTATTTGACAAGGTCAGGTTAGCAGCACCATGCACAGCGTCTTAACAGCTGCCTGTTACGATATGTCTGTGGCAGAAGTCGTTCTATTCCATTGTTTTCCCTCCTAATAGAACTCTGGAAACTAGACTAGACCTTATTGTAATTTGCTAATATTGATTCCACTGGTTAAATTTAAAACAACAATCGAAGGAGCTGACACAATCTATCATCAAATTGAAAGCACTAACGTTTCGCTCGCAAAGATCTTCATCATAGGCAAAGAAAACCGTGAAAGCGGCAAAAATTTGTTAATATATTCGGAAAATTTACCAAGCAAATTTTAAATATAATGGGAATTAATAACATTGATTTATAGATCTAACCTCAGAAATGAGGTATCTGAGGAAGGGGTTGAAGTAACAAGAAGAGACATGGTCCGCAACCAGACGATACGTCAAGGCCTTAAAACCCACCCCCTGCAGACCCAAGTAGAACAGTCCCACCTAAGATGTTTGGTCATGTCTGAGAATGGGTGAAGATAGGCTACCACGACAAGCATAGGAAACTAAGAGCCAGGGATCCAGACCTCCAGGACGACCCAGGGTCCAATGGGAGGACAAGATTAGACAATCTCTGAAGGAGCGAGGACTAGAATGGAACCAAGCCAGGAGGAAGACAGCCGATAGAATAGTCTGGCGCTCTCTTCCAAATCTCTACACCTCAAGGTAGAAGAGGAACGACTAAGTAAGTAAAGATTTATAGATCTTAGTTATTTGATCAACACATCATAACGATTTCATACATCATTAAACACATATGTTCTAAAAAGATATGTTGCAACACAATGGTATTATAACTCTGTGGTTTCTCGTGGAAATGCGATAGCTTGGTGAATGGGCATCTAGCTTCAATGAAGATTTAGTGTTTGTCCATCAGCTTTCAAAGAACACTTTGATGAATGAGCATCAATCTTCAACGAAAGCTGAGTAATTTTTCTTTAGCAGATAATAACACTTCCATGAAGAGATTATTTATGTTCATATTTTCTTTTCTTTCAGCTGTCTTGTCAGTATAGCCATGAGGAAGACTTTCTTGAAAAACAAATTGACACTTAAACAAATTGACACTTAAACAAATTGACACTTAAACAAATTGACACTTAAACAAATTGACACTTGTTCTTGAATACCACTAAAACATCGCCTGGTATGTTTATCCTGTCACTTGCCATAGACATACTGTTTTTTGGCAAAACTTCACAATAATACACAATATCATCATCATCATTATGATTAGCTTCAATCTGACATAGGGAGCGTATATCTTTAACAAATTCATGTCAAGTATTCCTGTCCTGTGCCATCCGCTCAAGGTTTTGCCATATCTCCTTTATCTCTTTCATTTATATATCCAGTTCTCTTTTCCATGTGTTTTTCGGTCGCTCTTTACCTCTCGTATCTCGAGATTCCACAACAAGGACTGCCTGGTATCACCAGGTATCACCAGGTATCCTCAATGTGCTCCCTATCCCTTGCCAGCGTCTTCTTCTTATTTCTCGCCCCACACCTCAGCAGCATACAGGATTTATAACATAAATTTAAAGTAAACACAACTAAAATTAATTTTCAAGTGGCGATGTAGAAGATGTTTCTCGCACGAATTTGCCACATTTAGTTGTCGGGAATATTCGTAGCAATAATGAGTTGCATAACAGGAGTAACGGGACAATATATGAATATGCAAAACAATTTATCTATATACATAATAACGCATAAGTATCCATGGTTTACGGCAACAGTCACAATCGGTCGGCTGCATTTTACCGGTAGATTACAAGGAATGCTTTGGTAGATCTCGAAGCTAGAGAACTTTCGGACTAGTCCTGCTCTGCCGGCAATTACAAAACGAGATATCCCCATGATCAACGGGACAAGGGAGGTCAGGCCAAGAAAAGTAATGCTGTTTTCTACCTAACTCTGCTGAAATGATTTTATAGCACTAGATCTATGGAGGTCGCAGTGTTTCTAAAGTAGATCTATGGAGGTCGCAGTGTTTCTAAAGTAGATCTATGGAGGTCGCAGTGTTTCTAAAGTAGATCTATGGAGATCGCAGTGTTTCTAAAGTAGATCTATGGAGGTCGCAGTGTTTCTAAAGTAGATCTATGGAGGTCGCAGTGTTTCTAAAGTAGATCTATGGAGGTCGCAGTGTTTCTAAAGTAGATCTATGGAGATCGCAGTGTTTCTAAAGTAGATCTATGGAGGTCGCAGTGTTTCTAAAGTTGATCCCCACAGATTTTGAGTCGCCAACTCTGGTTTAGAGTTATGTTTAGAAACCTTAATGACTAGCGAGCGAGAGAGAGAGAGAGACAGAGAGACAGAGAGAGGGGGAAAGAGAGACAGAAGAAGAACAAGAATAAGAAGAAGTAACTTGAGAGAATCTATGCTGACGTCATTGATATCATCATCTCATCTCAACCCGTAACCTGTCATGGGTCGTAGGGGTGCCATGGTGGAAGCATCAGCAGACAGGGTCCTCCACTTCTCTCTATGCTCAGCAATGCGTACAAGTGTGGAAAAACCGTTCCCTACCCATTCTTTGATGTTATCAGCCCAGGATTTTCTTTGCCTTCCTCTTCTCCGTTTACCTTTGACTGTTCCCTGGAGGATCGTTTTCGAAAGGGAGTCATGACGAGTTACATGCCCAAACCAGGCAAGCTTTCGACGTTTCACTACTGACAAAAGTGGTTCTTGGTGGCCTGCATAGGTGTTTATCTTCTCTCTAACATATACATTTGTTTTGTGCTCTTTATAGCAAATGCGCAAAATTCTTCTATAACATTTATGCTCGAAAGCCTGAATCCTTCGCTCCGTATCTGCAGTGAGTGTCCAGCTCTCACACCCATATAAGAGAATAGATAATACAAGTGATTTGTATAATTTGATCTTCACAGGAAAACTGATGTTACTTGTCCAGATCACATTCAGTCTTGTCATGGCAGCTGAGGCCATCTCAAGTCATGTCTTGATTTCTTTACTTGATCTTCCATCACTACATATAGTGGACCCGAGATATTTAAAGGTGTTAACTTCTTCTAACGTTTGCCCATTTAACGTAATGTTGGTCGGAACATGTTTCTTATGGCTATTCACCAATATCTTGCTTTTTTCTATATTAATTTCCATCCCATATGTTCTTGTTACTTTCTCCAGTCTAGAGGTAAGGTCTTGAAGTTCTGATTCTGATCCAGCTATCAGATCGATATCATCAGCAAAACGTAGGTTGCAAAGAGGTCGGCCTCCAATTGATATGGTTGTTTTATAATCATAAAAAGCCTCCTGCATAATATGTTCTAGATATATATTAAAGAGCACTGGGGACAGGATACATCCCTGGCGAACTCCTACAGTTGTTTTGAAAAATTCTCCAATGTCATTGCTTGCCAAAACAGCACTGCTTGCGTCCTTGTATAGTGCTTCAATGATATCTATGATGTTGGTATCAAAATTGAATTTTCTCATTATTTGCCATAAGCCTTCATGCCAGACTCGATCGAAGGCTTTTGTGAAAACGATGAAGTTATGGTATAAATCGTGTTGATGCTGGAGATGTTTTTCGATCAGTAATCTAATATTGAAGATTTGTTCTGAGGTACTTCTTTTTGGTCTAAAGCCAGCCTGTTCCTCGGACAAGATTTCTTCTGATTTCTGTTTTATTCTGTTCAAAAGTATCCTTAACATCACTTTACTTGGATGACTAATAAGGCTAATGGTTCTGTAGTTCTTGCACATTTTTAGATTTCCTTTCTTTGGAAGCGGTATTACTAATGACTGCGTCCACTCTTTTGGCCATTTTTTTTGTACTCCATATCTTCTGGCAAATTGTTGTCATGATTTTTACTATATCTGGTCCTCCATATTTCAAGAGCTCTGCTGGGATATTATCCACACCCGGTGACTTCCCTTCTTTCAGCGAACATATAGCCTCTTCCACTTCTTCCCGTAATATTGCTGCATTTCCGAGTTCCCTGTTTTTGCACTTAATGTTGTTTAATATGCCATAGTCAGTTTCGAGTTTACAGTTATATAATTCTTTACAATATTCTGTCCACCTTCTCATTACAGCTGTTTTTTCATTGAGCAGAGCCCTATTGCTATCTTCTATGACAGTTACCCTGGGCTGTTGGGGTTTTGATAGTCTTCTTAATGTGTCAAATGATGCCTTGCTGTTACCTTTTATTAGCCCCGTATTAATGGACTCACACTGATCAGCTACCCATTTTTCTTTGGCCTGTTTCATTTTCTTTCTAATATTTTTATTCACCATACTGTATTGCCATGCTACTTCAGGAACCTCTTTCTTAACCTTTTTCATTTCCCGCCGTGTATCACATAACTTCAGAATGTCATCTGTAACCCATGGTTATTTATTTTCTTTCTTTTACCAAGTATTTCTGCTGCTGATTCAATGAGCACGTCTTTCATGTTCTTGTAGTGAAATTGACAGAGATACAACGGTAAAATACTCAAAAGATAACATTTAAGGATAAAAACATAATGCGTAGGCTGCTGATGTACATGATCGCCTAGACCGCGGGTCATCACCCTCCATAAAATTGACTTGCTAGACAGGAGGGGAACGGCGGATCAAAAGAAAAAAAAATATGACTGGAAAGGCTAAGGAGACGCAATGGGGGGGGGATGGAGGAAAGTAAAAATTCACGTCCCCCAAATTGACACGAGGTACGGAATTGGACGTTTTGCGATACCAAGCCTTGATTTGAATTCAGCGGCTAAAACGCAGATGTTAGGAATATTACAAAAATTTAAAAAGTAATTTTTCTTAATATTAATGTTAGGAATATAAAAATTAGCTGGCCGGATGGCCTATTCTGAGCAATGAAATAATATGATCTTAATTTTACAAACGGATAGATAATATTGAAGATAATGACAAAAGACAGTGTAGTTTACATCATCGACAGACTGCCTTGAATAAAAAGTGTCGTTATTTGCACACAAAACACGACCTTGGGGACGCAGGTGTTCAAAGTTACTTGGCATAGAAGTGAAGGGACATTGGTGGTAGCTGAGTCTAAATATAACTTTTTACGACAAAATTTTAAGGGGAGAGAAAGGTTGCTTCAAAAATCAAGCACATTTTTTTTTGAAACACAAGTAGAGACGGACAGACTAACAGATAACCATCCATACTTGACTGAAGCATGACTGAAATGACTTTAGTGTAGAAATTTGAAATTTAAAATAAACCTCGGCAGTGATTGGCCACAGACAATCATATCATTAGCGCTCAGAGCGCATTTGGGGTCATTCTTCAATAATTGTTCAGTGTTAGACACAGATTTTAAAGTGTGGTGTTTTCCCATATGAAAGACAGTGAGTTAAATTTAGGGACGCCATCCTATAGCCAGCAGCTCAGCTGAGTTTTGCTAGCACTTCTGTGTTAATTATTCATAATCTGGTAAGATTGAAATTATTTCTTTATATATATTTTGAATATTGTTTCATGTTCGAGTGATTTGATACTGCCATATCAAAATCTAGCCTTACAAACAAGTAGGGATTTGCTCTAGACCCCCCGCCCAAGTCAGGGTCTAGGGACCAACAAGGTACATAAACTACAGCAAGGATTATGCAAGATAGATCAAGCGTTGAAACAGGTTACCTATCTTCTTTTAGGGCCGACAACTAATAAATATTTTTCAGAATCTATGGTCTGGGAGGATCTGTCTGATGTAGGCCCACCATGGTAACTGTGCTGTTTGGTCAGAGAGATCTGACCTGTCTGTATGATGTGGTTGTTGTGTCAGTGTTGTGTCCAGACGTGGGTAGAGAATAGATTTTGACACATGGCCCATACTTTGATTGCAGAGCTGTGAGTTTCTATCGACAACAAAGCAGAGTCTATTCGGTGGGTGACTGTACTCGAGTGTATCTGTGCAGTTCTTGTGACAGAGACCACCATTATTGCCCGCCAGCACGGAGAGGTGGGACCGCAAGTTTTCAGCACCAGAGCTACAAAAAGATGAGTGAGCCTCTGGTCTGCTGGACATTCACCAACTATTGGTAGTGACTAATATCCCCGTAAAAATTCCCACCATTTTCTGGACATTGTGTAGTCAATATAGACAGGTGTGATGAGGCCACCCCAACAGCACAAACAGTAAATATCCTCCCAAAGAGATGACTACTCGAACTTTTTTTAATAAAACTAACTAGTCTAGTACTTAAATAGGTACGCTCTTGCATTTATTATGTAACATTCCATGCATTTTTTTTCATAAATTTTCAATCCTTCTTTTAAAACAAGTTCTGGTCACATAAAACTTGATCCAGAACCAATAAATGTAATATAATTATATCAAAAACTTTATACACGTGAGTTAGTTCAGTGTATTTTAACACTTGTTAATCTTATTAGTCTTCTTAAATGTCTGTGGGTGTATTTATAACTAACACACCACATTACACATCATTACCCTAGACACTTTACGTAGCCACATTCATTAAGAAAAAAAAAAATTAAATTAAGTGTGAGGTCGTAGTGGTAGCAAGAAAGGCCTTCTGATAATTCTCAACTACATTTTATCTCAGGAGCCTTCACAGCTGGCCTCATACAAGTTACATGTAGTAATAACACCATCATACAATACCATCAACACCACTACATAAATTGGGGTCTTGTCCAGGGATAATTAGCCCAACAGTAAAATTAGGATCTCCTGGTGGGAGAAATAAAAGTAGGGAAATAAATTGTAAAATTTCCTTTAAAATTAAAAGTGTCCCTGCAGATAAAAGTTGGTGAATCTTCACAGCCAGTAATAATTAATTAGTTAACTGGTTAGTTAGAATTAGTTAGACTATAGTCATATAGTAATTAGAAGTACTTAGTGTATTTACTGGTTAGAGATTTATCTTGTATATTATTATATTGTCCAAAAAGTATGGCAGAGATAGCAAAGTTTAGATCAGCTGCTGTGCTCACTGCGAAGGAGATGGGGATGGATGGTCAAATTTTAATTCAATACGTAACGACTGAATGTGATAAATATATTGAACGGGAAGAAAGGAGATTAGAAAAAGAGGCTGAAAGAAAATTAGAGGCTGACAGGTTAGCTGAAGAAAAGAGATTACAAATTGAGGCTGATAGAGAAATTAAGAGGCTGCAGATTGAGGCAGAAGAAAAACGACAGCAAAGGGAGGCAGAAGATAAAAAGGCCGAAAGGGAGGCAGAAGATAAAAAGGCCGAAAGGGAGGCAGAAGATAAAAAGGCCGAAAGGGAGGCAGAAGATAAAAAGGCCGAAAGGGAGGCAGAAGATAGAAGGTTGCAGAGGGAGCACGAATTACGACTAAGGGAGCTGGAATTACAGGCCCGGCTCCTGAAAATGGTGCCAGCCCTTTTGCCTCAGATGCTACGCCCAGTATGGGAGCCTCAAACTCAGCTATGGGGTTTCATTTAGACCATTTTGTTGAAAAAGACGATGACATAGAGGGGTACCTAGGACGTTTTGAGTTATTAGCTACTACATATGGGTTAGAGAGAGAGAGGTGGAGCTTAAAGCTATCACAGGGATTGAGGGGTACTTCTTACGAAGTATTTGCCAAAATGAACAGGGAAGACCAAGACAATTATGACATGTTAAAGCAGGCTTTGTTATTAAGGTACGAAAAGAATGGTGAATTTTATCGTAAGAAATTCAGAAATGCCAAACTGTTGTCTGGGGAGACATACCACCAATTTCTGCCAGAATAGAAACCTATTTGGAGAAATGGACGGCTCTGGGGAAGACCCAAGATCTTAAAGAAATGATCATGATTGAGCAATTGAGAGAGTCCATGGCTCCAGACATGAGAAAATTTCTCATGGAACAGGGTGCAGAGAAGTTGGGGGAAATTTTAAATGTTGCTGAGAGGTATCAGGCAGCTCAGGCAGAGGTAAGTGGTGCTAAGAAGAAGCACATAGACAATTTTAAAGCTCCACAGCAATTTAATAAATTTGATAATAGAGAGCAGGGAAATAAGGGTAGGACAAACTTTGAGCGGCAAAGAAATGACTATCGCGACAGAAACTCACAGTTCAATGACCAAAAGTTCAATGAAAGAAAACCGTTGAACCAAGGAAAAAGATGGTGCAAATGGTGCAAGAAGGATAACCATAACACCGAATTTTGTAGAAGGAAACCTTCAAACATTGCTGCAATGAAGTCGGGGACGCAAAGATTAAAGGTTAATCCTAAGGGACAACAGGAACCTTATCACCCCCCAGTTTGTGAGGATGTTATTTGTAATGGGGTCACCATAAGGTGCCTTTATGATACAGGTTTGGATTATGATTCAGTTGTGAAGTCTAGCCTAGTGGACCCAAGTCAGTATACCACAGAAACAGTGGAAATACAAGGGGCGACTAAGGACATACCACTCATGACACTTCCCATCGCAAGGATAACGGTGAAAACTCGCTATGTGGAAGGAGAAATCAGAGCAGCAGTGATAGATGAACCAATCTACCCTCTGATATTGGGGTGTAGATACGTCTTCTTGGGGAATCCCGAGAAACATGTGATCATGGCGACAGTGCAGACCAGGTCACAGAAGAAGGAGGAAGAAGGTGAACCTATAAATGCTCATCCAGAGGAGATGAGGAAGGCGCAGGCTGAGGATAGGACACTCAAGCCCTGTTTTAAAAAATTGCCCAAATGCCACACACCTCCGAGCAAGGGGGAATATTTCATGAAGAACAAACTATTATACAGGAAGACAGGAACTAGATCCACTGGTCACGGACAGTTAGTTCTTCCCAGGAGATATAGGGCAAATTTGATAAGGAGCTTACATGTTGGAAAAGATGGTGACCATGAGAAAGTCGGTACCATCTGCCAAAAGATTGCTCTAAAATACTATTGGCCCGACGTAAATGTCGATGTTGAAAACTTTGTAGAAGCATGTGGCGTATTTCATGAGGGAACACCCACAAAGGGAAAATATGTGCAGGACCTAGAAACGCCACGGGGCAACTTTAGGCCTGAAAGGAAAACTAATTATACTCGGGTAGACAAAGTGGAATGGGAGCCCCCTTTTCACACCCAGTCTTCACTTGAATGGATTAACATGGCCGCTATGCGAAGAGTACAAAGAAGAAATTTTACCCAGGATAAGATGACAATCCCTCGGTCAGACTTATATAAACTGGAAGAACAGACAAGAGAGCGAAGATCTCTCATAAACAATCTTAAGTGGGGAGACAAACCCCAGAGAAAAATTGGTAGTGGTCGATTTGTGACAGATGAGAAGGCGGAAGAGACTGTTACCTCATCGTATCAATATGTGAACGAACTGACCACTCGTTTGAAAGCTGGATGGAAACTGGCAAATGATAATTTGAAACAAGCCAGGAAGAAACATGCAGCATATTTTAATAGGAAGGCAAAGGACAGGGAACTGGCAGTCGGAGAGAAGGTGCTGCTTTTACTACCCGGAAGCCAGAATAAATTACAAATTGGTTGGCAAGGTCCATATACGGTTCTAGAGAAGGTGTCTAGAACAAACTATAAAATTGACAAAAAGGGGAAGGAAAAAGTTTATCATGTAAACCTGTTAAAGAAGTATCTGGACAGACCACTCCAGGAAAGCACCCCCTTATTGACCTTAGCTATTGCAACCCAGATGCAAAAGGAACCACTCACCTCACATGAATACCCATTACATCCTTGTGAAACAGCAGCACAGGTAAAAGTCAGTAAGCACCTGACTAAAAACCAGAGGGAGAGAGTTCAAAAGGTTCTGGAGGAACATACAGATGTATTAACAGATAAACCAGGCCATACAAATTTGCTACAGTATGACATGAAACTGGTAGACTCAAACCCAATCTGTATGAGAGCCTATTCTATTCCGTTCGCGAAGGAGAAGGCATTAAAGGAAGAAATAGATTATTTATTGAAGGAGGGGATTATTTCGCACAGTGAATCATCTTTTAGTTCTAGTGTCGTTTTGTTGAGAAAACCGTCTGGGGAACACAGACTGTGCATAGATTACAGGAAACTGAATGCTGTCACAGAAGGACAAGTGGATCCATTACCAGACACAAAACAGCTATTTGCCAGACTGAACAAGGCAAAATACTTTTCAAAGGTGGATCTTAGTAAAGGCTATTACCAGATCCCAGTGAAGCCTGAAGTGAGACCTTATTTGGCTTTTAGCACTTCGGATGGACATTATGAATTCAATATGCTACCATTCGGACTGAAAAATGCTCCGAGTGTGTTTTCAAGGATGATGCGAAAATTGTTGGACCCCCTGAATAACCCATGTATCACAAATTTCATGGATGATATTCTCGTCGCCACCGAGACCTTTGAAGAACACATTGAAGCTCTGGAGATGTTGTTTGATAGACTTCGGGAGGCGAACTTAACTGCTAGGCCAACAAAATGTTGTATTGGATGCAAAGAGTTGGAATTCTTGGGACACACTGTATATCAGGGTAATATGACCCCTGATCCTAAGAACTTGGAAAAACTGCAGAGAGCACCTAGGCCGCAAACAAAAAAAGGACGTGCGATCATTTGTGTCGTTATGCGGATTTTATCAGAAATACATCAAGAATTTTACGCTATTTGTGCTCCTCTGACTGATCTGACTCGCAAGGGACTTCCAGATAAAATTATTTGGACTGCACAATGTGAACTAGCGTTCCAAGAGTTAAAGGAAAAACTCACTAGCAAGCCTATTCTCAAACTGCCTGATTTGACACAGGACTTTGTCTTAAGAACCGATGCAAGTAATGTGGGACTCGGAGGGGCTTTGTTGCAAAGATCATCTTCACCTGATGGGGAACTGAAACCAGTCGCTTATGCAAGCCGTAAATTGAATAAGGCGGAACAAGGATACTCCACAAGCGAAAAAGAATGTTTAGCATTAATCTGGGCAATAAAGAAGTTTCAAATCTATCTGTATGGTAGGACATTTGTGGTGGAGACGGATCATCAGCCTCTCGTGTTCTTGTCTCAGGCTAAGCATGAAAACGCAAGATTGCTGAGGTGGTCTTTATTGCTTCAACCTTATCAGTTCAGTATCCAATATATATCCCAGGCAAATTGAATGTCGGTGCAGATTTCCTCAGTCGGCACCCCTGTGATCAAAATTAGAGTAGTGGCAGACGTGAGGAGTAATTTTACCTATGTGTATCGCTGGTTTTGGAACTTGCCATAGGCATGTTTTCAAGTGGGGAGATGTGTAGTGAAATTGACAGAGATACAACGGTAAAATACTCAAAAGATAACATTTAAGGATAAAAAACATAATGCGTAGGCTGCTGATGTACATGATCGCCTAGACCGCGGGTCATCACCCTCCATAAAATTGACTTGCTAGACAGGAGGGGAACGGCGGATCAAAAGAAAAAAAAATATGACTGGAAAGGCTAAGGAGACGCAATGGGGGGGGGGGGGGGATGGAGGAAAGTAAAAATTCACGTCCCCCAAATTGACACGAGGTACGGAATTGGACGTTTTGCGATACCAAGCCTTGATTTGAATTCAGCGGCTAAAACGCAGATGTTAGGAATAATAAAAATTAGCTGGCCGGATGGCCTATTCTGAGCAATGAAATAATATGATCTTAATTTTACAAACGGATAGATAATATTGAAGATAATGACAAAAGACAGTGTAGTTTACATCATCGACAGACTGCCTTGAATAAAAAGTGTCGTTATTTGCACACAAAACACGACCTTGGGGACGCAGGTGTTCAAAGTTACTTGGCATAGAAGTGAAGGGACATTGGTGGTAGCTGAGTCTAAATATAACTTTTTACGACAAAATTTTAAGGGGAGAGAAAGGTTGCTTCAAAAATCAAGCACATTTTTTTTTGAAACACAAGTAGAGACGGACAGACTAACAGATAACCATCCATACTTGACTGAAGCATGACTGAAATGACTTTAGTGTAGAAATTTGAAATTTAAAATAAAACTCGGCAGTGATTGGCCACAGACAATCATATCATAGCGCTCAGAGCGCATTTGGGGTCATTCTTCAATAATTGTTCAGTGTTAGACACAGATTTTAAAGTGTGGTGTTTTCCCATATGAAAGACAGTGAGTTAAATTTAGGGACGCCATCCTATAGCCAGCAGCTCAGCTGAGTTTTGCTAGCACTTCTGTGTTAATTATTCATAATCTGGTAAGATTGAAATTATTTCTTTATATATTTTGAATATTGTTTCATGTTCGAGTGATTTGATACTGCCATATCAAAATCTAGCCTTACAAACAAGTAGGGATTTTGCTCTAGACCCCCCGCCCAAGTCAGGGTCTAGGGACCAACAAGGTACATAAACTACAGCAAGGATTATGCAGATAGATCAAGCGTTGAAACAGAAGCAGAGTCTATTTTTTCAGGTGGGGAGGATGACTTTACTCGAGTGTATCTGTGCAGTTCCTGTGACAGAGACCACCATTATTGCCCGCCAGCACGGAGAGGTGGGACCGCAAGTTTTCAGCACCAGAGCTACAAAAAGATGAGTGAGCCTCTGGTCTGCTGGACATTCACCAACTATTGGTAGTGACTAATATCCCCGTAAAAATTCCCACCATTTTCTGGACATTGTGTAGTCAATATAGACAGGTGTGATGAGGCCACCCCAACAGCACAAACAGTAAATATCCTCCCAAAGAGATGACTACTCGAACTTTTTTTAATAAAACTAACTAGTCTAGTACTTAAATAGGTACGCTCTTGCATTTATTATGTAACATTCCATGCATTTTTTTTCATAAATTTTCAATCCTTCTTTTAAAACAAGTTCTGGTCACATAAAACTTGATCCAGAACCAATAAATGTAATATAATTATATCAAAAACTTTATACACGTGAGTTAGTCAGTGTATTTTAACACTTGTTAATCTTATTAGTCTTCTTAAATGTCTGTGGGTGTATTTATAACTAACACACCACATTACACATCATTACCCTAGACACTTTACGTAGCCACATTCATTAAGAAAAAAAAAAATTAAATTAAGTGTGAGGTCGTAGTGGTAGCAAGAAAGGCCTTCTGATAATTCTCAACTACATTTTATCTCAGGAGCCTTCACAGCTGGCCTCATACAAGTTACATGTAGTAATAACACCATCATACAATACCATCAACCCACTACAGTTCTCTGTGATTGAGTTGATATCATCCTCCAAAAAGTTGAGAGCTGCGAATGTTCCTCCAACAGTTGCCTCAAAGATTCCCGCGATTTCTGGATCTTTCAGTTTGTCTAAATTGAATCTTAACTGATAACATCTGTTTTGATTATCGTTCTTTTTGAGTTTAAGCTTGAGCGTCATCAATACCATGTCGTGATCACTACCAATTTCGGCGCCAGGAAAAGTCCTAGTCTTGGCTTTATTAATACTGGACTTGAATCTTTTGGATATAAGAATAAAATCAATTTGGCCATGTATCTCAGTTTTCGGGGCATGCCACGTTGTTCTTCTTGATAACCTATGAAGAAATAGTGTGTTTGCAAGGGTTAGTTTATAGTTGCTGGCAAATTCTAGTAGCCTTAGTCCTCGATCGTTGGTTTCTCCTGTCCGAAATTTCCTACTGTGCCAGCCCACTGACCGTATGCATCTGGCCCTATTTTAGCATTCCAATCACCTAACACGATGAGAAGATCTTTCCTTGTTCATTGATATACGAGTTCATATATACAGTTAACATATAAATGAATTAATGGATTTATGAACTGACATAAAATCAAACAATTAACATAAATAGACCGAAATTCCAAGGAGATTACGTTACTCACCCTCACATGAGCTCACGTTCTGAGATTGTTTGAAGCCGTTGTTACATGTACATGTGTAAGACCCATCTGTGTTCAAACATTGTCCGTTCGTACAAACTTTTGATTTGTACCGGGAACATTCATCAACATCTTGTAGAATAATAACAAAAATACAACATTCATCAATCAATCAATCAATCAATCAATCAATCAATCAATCAATCAATCAATACCCTTTAGCTCCCTGACGAGCACAGGCATTCAACAACCACTTGCCCCGTGCCATCCACTCAAGGTTATTCCGTGTCTTCCTCATCATGTTCATGTCTGTCTCCATTTGTTTTCTCCATGTGCTGTGTGGTCAGCTTCTTTTTCTGTTACCCCTGTGATTCCAGAACAAGGCCTTCCCTGGTAATATTATCACCAGGTTTCCTGTAACGTGTGTCTAATCTATCGCTGGCATTTTCTTCGCATCCTTTGTTCCACTGGCACTTGTCTGGTTCGTCTCATCGGTTCCACATTAGTGATTTTGTCTTTCAACCTCAATCTTCCTATTCTACGCAAGCACATATTTATGAAAGTCTGTGACTTTCTGGTTGTTGTTTTTGTTGTTCTCCATGTCTCACAGCCATACAATAAGACTGACTTGACATTTGAGTTGAAGATTCTGATTTGTGTGTTGGACCTGACTTTTTTTTAAAATCTCCAATTATTTCCCAATAGAATGACAGCTCGTCTAGCCTTCTGTGTTCTTATTTGGATTAACTTATCTGTTTGTCCAAATGTGTCTATATTGCTGTCAAGGTATATGCATGACTCTACATCTTATAGGGGAGTTTCTTTAAGAGCTATCTTGTTATCGTTTCCTGCATTTATTCCCAGTATCTCTGTATTTTCTCTGTGTATTTGCAGACTCACCTGCTGTGATTTCTCATTAAGCATTTTCGTTTTCTCTGGGACAGAAGAGTAAAGTCGTTGGTATTTTTTTATTTTTAGTTTTAAAGAAATTGAGAGGAAACCAGCATCAGCAGATCATTCGTCTCCGCTTACTCTTGGTCTTCCTTGTTCAACCTATTTGTCAGTTATAATTCGAATATTTAGTGTCCTTTTATTGTCGGATATGTGTTACATTAAACTACCTATTGTCATTTGTAATTGAATGCTGTTAGTGGTGTTAATTTATATTAGAATTTGTTATTTTCACGTGTCGTGCTGTTTGTATTACTTCATTGATTTTCGCTACATTATGAGTAGTTAGACATTTTTGGTTATAATATTCTTTTATGTGTGGTTTTTTTTTAAAATGTATGTTGGTTTATTAATTATTAGCGCGTTTTGACTTTATTCTTTCATTTATTTTCCTTAATTAGTATTACTTTTTGGATTATTACTATTAATTTTGCCTTTGTAATTACGCGAACGTGGAGAGGGCATCCGCAACCAGTGTACATGGGGAAGGGTACCAACAGGGTAGGATACCACTAGGGTAGGAGGATTTCAGGCACATGGAATCCTGTGTCTCGGAGTTGGGGACATCCAGATGCTGGGATTTTATGTGTTGTTAGTTCCCAGTGAGGTATAGTATTTCTATATTTATTACTATTACTATTACTAATTGTATTTGATAGTTCTTTTTACGGTGTCAGATCATCAATAGTTCTCCATCCATGGATATCTCTATGGATTCAAGGTCGTCGGTAAATTTTGCCGACACTATTAATGCTAGATAAAAATTACTTCAGAAAAATTAATTTAAACTGTTTTTTTTGTGTGCAGACTTAACTAAACATTCCTCAAGTACAACTTAAGCGAAACTTACTGTAGTGCTAAATCTAGCTAAACGCTTTTCAGTAACTTCAGTACTTACTCAAATTGAACCTATTCTATCAAGTTACATTACAGTGCTGTGATTACAGAGCTACTTTTCTTTGGTCCCCGTTTTTTTGGCCCCGGTAACACACGGGTGGTATATGCGAATAGTGACCTAAAAAGTCCCTACCTGTTCTTGTTAACAAAATCGCATTCTCTATTCTAAGAACTTACAAATCGTAAACAAATAAACTGAAGAATTGTTGCAATGGAAAGCACATCTACAGGTCCGACAACTCCAAAAATCTTACCGACACACGAGCGCCCATCAGAGCCGAGTTTTCTCCCTTTGGTCTCACATCTGCACTCGAAACTGCCGAATTTGTTTATACACAGGTCCTCACAACCGCCATTATTATCAGCACATTCATCAATATCTGCACGAGTGAATGAAGGAAGTGTATAACAACGAGGAAGTTATCTAACTCATATATATATATATGTGTGTGTGTGTGTGTGTGTGTGTGTGTGTGTGTGTGTGTGTGTATGTGTGAGAGAGAGAGAGCGGTTTCAATTAACATAAAATATTCAACAATCTAAAGATATGAACTACCTATGAGAGTAACTGTAGCACCGACAATATGACTGCTGAACATCTGCTTCCACGATGCCCAACGAATGAGCAACAGAGAAAGAACAAATGGCCGTCACTAGTACCATTGGTGAAAAAACTAGCCTCAAGCTCACCACTGTTTTCTTTGAACATATTTAAGTTGATGTCTGAGAGTGTATGAAGAAGAAGAAATAACATAACAATGTAATATACAAGTATATCCGCGGTTTCAGCATTCATGATCAGTAAAACATTATCTCACATTATATTTACTGATACACATATGTACACGCGCCAAAATTGTCACACATCTACTTTCCTGTCTACTTACTACCTACATGTCAAATTACCTATTCCGCCTGCATAGTGTTTACATTTGAGTGTCTGTCTGTGTATGCCTCTGTCTGTCTCTGTCTGTCTGTTTGTTTTTGTCTGTGTCTGTCTGTTTGTGTCTGCCTTATGTCTGTCTGTATCTGTCTGTCTGTTTCTGTCTGTCTGTTTCTGTCTGCCTCTGTCAGTCTGTCTCTGTCCCAGTTACTATCTTGCTTGTTTAAAAAAAAAAAAAAAAAAAAAACCCTACTTTTTAAAAATTATGATTCCATACTGTAAATGAATGCTGTTATGTTAACTTTATAATGTTGCATGCCTTTAAATTAATGCTAAATTAACATGTGGGAACGAAAGGATATAGTATGCAAGATAAATGAGAGTGGAAGGGCAGAATGTTAGATGGGCCTGCGCGCCCAATTCTTAACCCTTCGAAAATAAAGTTCGTTCGTTCTGTCTGTCTGTCTGTCTGTCTCTGTCTGTCTGTGCCTCAATGTCTGACTGTCTATCTCTGCCTGTCTCAGTCTGACTGTCTGTCTCTGACTGACTGCCTGTCTGTCTATCTCTGTCTGACTGTCTGCCTATCTCTGTTTGTCTGGCTGACTGCCTGCCTGCCTGCCTGTCTTTGTCTGACCACCTGTCTGACTGTCTGTGGGACGTAGTTTATTCTTTGACTGTCTCCAAACTAGCGCTTTCATAAGCCGTATATATATATTTTTTCTGGAATGTTCCACTTCAATCCTGGCGACCGAGTGCCACCTGCAGCCTAGGGAACAAATCTTTTGTCTCTGTATGCCAGCCTGGTTGTCTATCTCACAAAAAACACACACACACGCATACACACACGAAGGCACAATCAGCCCTTTTCTCCTTGTCCCTGACACTACCTCTACAGTGGTCCATGGAGTCGGTCCTTGCAAAACCTTCAATGTCACAGTCACATCGGAAAGACCCCGGTAAGTTTATGCACGGCCCTGGACAATGATTGTCGGCCTTTGCACATTCATCGATGTCTGCAAAACAAGAAATAAATACATATATTTTAAAGAAAAACACATAGCAAGACAACAATAGCGTCCGTATAGGAGCATTATACACATCATCATCAGTAGCCTTTAGTTCTTTAGGAGCTTTTATCTCTTCTTCAAATTCATGTCAAGTCTTCCTGACCTGTGCCATCTGTTCAAGGCCGCAACCTGTCTCCTTCATCCCTAACATTTATGTGTCAGTTTATAGTTGCCTACTCCTTTTTTCCTCACTCTTACTTTCTTACATTGGGGATTCCAGACTAAACACTGCCTTGCAATGATATCAACTGGTTTCCTATGTGGCGCTCTTTCTTCCAAACCTCTACACCTCACGGTAGAAGAGGAACGACTAAGTAAGTAAAGATTTATAGATCTTAGTTATTTGATCAGCACATCATAAAGGTATCATACATCATTAAACACATATGTTCTAAAAAGATATGCTGCAACATAATGGTATTATAACTCTGTGGTTTCTCGCGGAAATGTGTGTCCTATCCATAGACAGCGGCTTTTTCTCATCTCTTGTTCACACGCAAATATAAATTTATGAATAATGTGACGAATTATTAATTAATGATAACTGGTCATCCACTTGTGTTGTGTGCAATAGAGTGTATGGAACATTTATTTTCTGTTTTAGTGAATTTGGTAACAACAATAAAGTGGTTTTTCTTTACTGTATCTGTTAACTCCTCGTTATCGAAGTGGCTAAGATGTATGGCGTACGTCTCTAATTCTAAACGTACCGGGTTCGCTCCCAGTACAGGGAATATAATTGATGGACAATTTTGTTCTCAGAACCAGCGGTTCCTAATGATATCATGCTCCTCCCTGAATTCCTGAGTAGTGAGATCGGATGCCTAGCCTCCTCAGATAAGGGCGAAAAATAGGAGGTATATGTGTGCAAGTTATGCACGTTAAAAACCCTCGACAGTTGGAAATCGTAAAGAGTAGGATATGTGGTCGCTGTCCTGGCAAAACTTTAAAAATTAGGAAACCACAAAAATATTTATAGAATGTGTGATTCCTGTATACACACATTGGGATCCTCGCCCGTGCTACAGAGTTCATGCACTGTGCTGAGATCTTCCATGTGTGATCTAAGGAAGAAGATTGGAGCACTTATGGAGTTGTCCGTGTGCAATAAAGATAGTCCTCACAACCAAAATCAAACCACATGCTCGTTATTGATCTTCGATTAACCGTTTATCCTATATCAGCTCCTGCGCTTTGCTTTCAGAAAAATATAAGCGTGGATTTTTCACATACAGCTTTCTTACTGTTTGTCACTTCTTATGGTTAATTTAAAAAATACAAAATTACGGTTTCATAGTGTTGACTATGATGCAAGTTATAATTCTAGAATTTTAGAAGACCCGGGTTTTAAATTTCAAAACATTCCATAAAAAATATAAATGAAAAGAGGGATTTATAAAAGACGCCATTGAGTTGTATCGGTACATCGCGCACGTTGAAAAGGGTGTTTTGCCACAATGTGAACCCAGAAAGCTTGTGTGCCTATTATGTATACAGTAAGTCGTCATACAGAGCTTATTTGCGTCATCAAAGACAAGTCAGTTTTTAAATAACAATAGCGTTGTATGAAAACTTGGTATTTTGGAACCAAGCGCAAAATACTTCATGTTTGATTTCACAACATGCATTTAAAACGTAGTTTAAACATTTCTAAAATCCTGCCCTAGAATCATCTGAAATTTCAACTTACAAAGAACTGTGTGGTAAACAGATGTACATAATTCAATCATTCATTCACATTCACCTCTACATGTAATGGAGCACAGACCTTCAACACAATCATTCCAAACCCTCATGCCCTGTGTTCAAGAATTTTCCATTCTTTTTTTTTTTTTGTAATCCCATTATTGTGTGTTTCTAGATCCTTCTGTGTATGTTGGTAGACCTTCCTCTCTTGCTACTACGCTCCGGATTCCAGAGCACAGACTACCTTGTAATGCTAACAGATAATTTCTTCAGTATGAGATTTATATGACGTCAGAGCTTTCGCCTCGCCTTTTGATCTACTGGCAGTTGTTTGGATCTTTCCATTATATCCACATTGGGGGATCTTCTCTTACCATTGTAGTACTTCTATTTTGAGCAAGAGCGTCAAACTGACAGACACCATTGCAGTGCTTCTATTTTGAGCAAGAGCGTCAGACTGACAGACACAATTGTAGTACTTCTATTGTGAGCAAGAGCGTCAGACTTACAGACACCATTGTAGTACTTCTATTGTAAGCAAGAGCGTCAGACTGACAGACACCATTGTAGTACTTCTATTGTGAGCAAGAGCGTCAGACTGACAGAATGACAGACACCATTGTAGTACTTCTATTGTGAGCAAGAGCGTCAGACTGACAGACACCATTGTAGTACTTCTATTTTGAGCAAGAACGTCAGACTGACAGACACCATTGTAGTACTTCTATTTTGAGCAAGCACACATTTTTTATACTAATGTAGCTTTCTGTTTGTCATTGTTGTTATTCTACATGTTTCAAAGCTAAACAATAGAATTGACTTGACAGTTGAGTTAAAGATCCTTATTTCTGTGTTGGACTTGATTTCGTTTGACTTCCATATATTTCCGAGTGCAATGAAATAATTTTTTTGTAAATTAAAGTTTTGATGCCTATTACCGCAGCTTTGTCTATAATGCTAAGATGTGTGCACAAAGCCCTCATATTGTAGGGATCTTTTTCCAAGTGTAATCCTGCAATCATTTTTTGTATTTAGCTTCAAAATTTTTGTTATTTTCCTGTACATTTTCAGACCGACTTGCTATGACCTCTCAGCAAGTATTTTCTTTTTATGGCACTTGATAATGATAATGATTGGGCGAAAAGAAGCTCTCAAGACAAGCAGAAAAGAGGAGAAAACGTCGAAAGTAACACCAGGAAAATAAGCAGCTGAGGATTGTCACCTCAGGGGCGCATTCCCATAGTCAGTTATGACTGAAGGGGTTATTATTTTAATAATGATGAACACAGAGGACATGCAGAGCAAATAGAGGAAGATATCGAAATACGTGGCAAAGACAATGTAATGTGGAAACTGTAAACAAAAACAACAACCAAACAGCAACATTATTTCATAAATGGGTGCCGGCGTAGAATAGAGGATTGAAGTCGTATGACAAGATCACTAATGTAGAACTGACGACACGAACCAGACAAGTGTCATTTGAATTTTCAAGAGATGAGAAGAAGAAGATGTTAGACAAATACATAAATTAAAAAATAATATGGTATGAAATCAGTTTTACAAGTTAACGGTACACATGAAACAAGGGACGTTTCGGGTTTTACCCTTCGTCAGCCACAGTTACGAACAGGTGACAAGGACAAGAACTACATATAGGTACTACACAAATCTAAAACAACAAATGAGCGATACAAGCAGATGGAACAACGGCGATGAGCGAAACGATAACAATGATAATGCAAGAAAATCGTAAAACCAGAAAGACATGTCGAAACAAGAAAGTAAATAATCAACGAAACGAAGACAGAAATGAACAACACTATTAAAACAAGTAAAAAATCACTTAGCTGGATCCAAGAAAGAAACATTCAAGATGGCTGAGAAAAAAAAAGGCGTCATACGGAAGTGACGTATGAGCTAGTGACGGTTAAGAAAAGATAATTGAGGAAACGAAACGAACCAAAGCAAAAACAAAGATAGGTAGGAAAATAACGACAGAAGAAATAAAGTATGAAACAGAGACAGAAGCCACCAGAATTATGCAAAATGATGCTGGACATTAAGGCCAGCAGGAGATAAAACGCCCATTTGAAAAATGAGACGATTCTCCAACGAGAAGTGAGTTCGGTCATCGCCGACACATAAAAGGAGGGCAGTGACATGAATATCAGTTACCTGAATGGTCAGGCCTATTGAAATGAAGGGCCACCGGTAAAGGTTTGCCATGATAGATGTCATTCAAGTGCTCACGAAACCGGTCTGCCAAACGTTTGCCAGTTTCACCAATATAGGTAATGTCACACCTCTTGCAGATGATAGCATAAATCAGGTTTCTGTATTCGCACGTGAAAGACTCCCCAATGGCAAATTTACCGTTCGGAAAAGAAACTGACTGAGTTTGGAGTACAAAAGGACAGGTCTTATATCTGCGGCGTTGGCATGGTTTAGTACCAAAGTGAGAAGGGCTGGTTTGTCTCAAGCGACTGTGTACAAGAATATCCCCAAAATTCTTATCCCTACGATATGCCACCAAAGGGGTGTCACGAAACAACTCTTTGGTATCAGGATCAGAGTGGAGAATAGGCAGATGACGAAACAGAATTTTTTTGACCGCCAAACAGTGAGGGTGGAAAGTAAAGACAAGTTTGAGTCTGTCAGATGTAGTAGTAGGTTTAGCAGTGAGTGCAATCTGACGAAAAACGTGACTAGTGCGATTAAGGGCATCAGATAAAACTCTTTCAGGATAGTGACGTCGGCGAAAAAACTCGAGCATATCTTGAGCTCGTTCACGGAAATCATCTTCATAGTGACATATCCGACATAGGCGGAGAAGTTGAGAGTAGGGAATGGAATTTTTACAGCTGAGAGGGTGAGAAGAGGTGTACAGAAGGAAATCATGAGCATCAGTAGGTTTATAAAAGACAGAGGTAGTAAGGCCAGTAGGAGTAATATTGACAGTAAGGTCAAGGAAGTTAACTGAAGTGGTCGAAATCTGAGAAGTGAATTTGATGGTAGGATGGAAATTGCCAACATAGTCGATGAATCTACGGAGGTTAACTTCAGACATGTCTGTGACCCCAATACCATCATCGATATAGCGACGGTAAAACTCAGGTAAAGGTACATCGTAACTTTGAAGCACCAAATATTCAAAGTGACCAAGAAGAGGCAGGCATAACTCGGGCCCATTTTGGTGCCCATAGCAACGCCACTAATTTGATTAAAGAACTGGCCATTGAATTCAAAAGAGTTGAGAGTAAGAACCAATTCCGCAAGGCGAAGAAGAGAACCAGTGCTAAAAGTAAGGTCAGTGCGTCTGTCAAGAAAAAATTGTAGTGCTTTAAGGCCATCAGAATGTTGAATGGAAGTATACAGCAAACAAACATCCAGAAGGAAAAGACGGTAAGTGTGGTCAGGTGTGAATTGGATGGAATCAAAGGTAGTGATAGCATGGGTAGTGTCCTTCAAATAAGAAGGTAGGTTGCCCACTAAGGGTTGTAAAATACTATCCAGGAAATCAGAGATCCGTTCAGTGGGACAAGAGCAGGCTGAAACAATAGGTCGACCCGGATTGCCAATTTTATGCACCTTAGGAAGCATGTAGAAGGAAGGTTTACCTAGACTACTATCAAGAATATGAAGACACAAGGCACTAGAAGGAAGGAGGTTATTTAAGATGAGATCACGAATAGTAGCATGAACAGTAAGATTATTGCGGACTGTGGAATCACCAGAACTAGGTGAGTAAAAGGTGGAGTTGCCGAGCTGTGAGAAGATGTTAGAGATCGGTAAGACATACATTCAGGAAACATCTTGAACCAGGCAAGTGTCATTTGAACAAGAGATGAGAAGAAGAAGAAGATGTTAGAGATAGATATGACATACATTCAGGAAACATCTTGAACCAGGCAATCCTTCTTCTCGAAATAATATGAGACAAACATAAAGGTATGTTATCAGTCACTAGTGGGAAATAAAGAAGTAGAACACTAGACAACAGAAAAACAACAGACATGAGTGGTTTACCCAGAATTCGAACCCTGGACCTTCCGTGCGACAACCCCGCCTAGCTATGCAAGCGAATCACACTATCCTCCACAGTGTAGCGAAGTTGAGAAAGACAAAAGAAGATATTGGAGAAGAGAACTGGTAATAGACATGTAGAGGATGAAGAAGACACAGAAAGACCTTGAGCAGAATTAATCACTGAGTACAATCCGGGTCTTCAACTTCCGGTGAAATTGTCTGCTGCAGATTAAGCTAAAAGACAAGAAAATAAATGATCATATAGCCTTGTTCACATAATATATACAGAATAAACAGTTTGTGTACAGGTTTAAATTTCCCATAAAGCAAAAAACAAATAGGATTTTAAAAAATGTTGTTTTGAACAAACATCCGTCCGTTTCAGTTTTATTTTATATTTTATATTTTTAAATGCCATAGTTTGTTTCTTATATCCTGAATATAATTTAAATGATTCTCAATTCCAGCAGGAACCTAAATAACCATCCACGCTTGGCTGAACTCACAAACAAGCACCATTGCAACTGAAATGTACTGGATTACAAGACCCACACGTGGTCCAGACTAAGAAATCATTAATCGCTCTGTTAGATTTTTTAATGATTCAGATGACGCATACACAAAACACAAGAGATATATACATTTGCGTGACGCGTGTTTTAGGATGTTATTTTGGGAACCAAGAACACGCCATGTTTCCATGTGAAGTACAACATAAGCCATATTTTCAACGCCTTACACAACGGATGACGTTAGTTAGACGCCCACAAAACACAGTACAGTACTTAACTTCGTGACTTAACGTGTAAACCATTACAACAGTGTAACCGTTTAGTCATTTATAACCCTTCAGCACACAACGAACCGCCGATCTTCAACAACTGCATGCCAAGTTCTTCTAAACTGTGCCATTCGCTAAAGGTGTTTTCATGTCTTCTTTATTCCTATTAATTTCTGTCCCAGGTTCTCTTTTTCAAGACCTTTTTTTTTTAACTTGTTCAGTCTTTCTCTAAAATTCAATGATTGAAATGGTATGACAAGGTCACCAGTGTGACAAGTGCCACTGGAACAAGAGATGGGAAGAAGTCTGTAAAGTTTCTTTTCTTCTTTCCACTCTGTAAAGTGTCAGTCGGTATGCTCTGTAAGGAAGAGTGGTGTGTTGTTGAGATCAGGCATGCTCCAGTCTACCCAGCTGTAAATGGGTAACTCACCCTAGTCCTGAGTTAGGGAAGGCAAAGGCTCCAGGGGAAGCAGGCCCTAAACTTGGTCACTCCAACCGACGCAGGATGGTGTATGTATGAAGTAGAAGTGTAGAGTGTGATTACCGCGAATGGTGTACTGTTCGTGTGCTGACCAATATAACCACTCATACACTTGTGTCTACAAGGCACCAATGCAGACTGCTGGAATCTTTGTTTACTCAATTTATTCAGACGTACACACTGGGACATACGAGTACATCATGGTATGTTGACATATCAATTTGTAGGTATACATAGCAGATCTGAAGTCATGACACATTCAGAAATAATGGGCAGTACATCAAAAGTTCAATGTCATGATATATTATGGCCGCATCCCCCTATCTGACTAAACGCGTCAGTGAAGGCAGATCGGTAAATAACTAAAGTTATTTGACGTCCATAGTTTGTAGCATATATTATGAAACCACGAAAAAGAGGGGGTTTCTAGCAAGATTGAGATCTCCCTGTCACTGTCCGATAATAGGATAAATAATCTGTTCTCTTGGCAGTGATCAAAACATCTGATGACCGAAATCTAACATGGCTGCCTCCCTGAGTTGTCGTTCACTCATTCATAGGAAGGAGAATATAAGCCAGAGTTAATTTATAATGGGTATATAAATGATTTCATAAATGTTTCCATACAGCTCTACGGTGATCAGGTTAATTCACGTAGCCATAACCGCTGCAGGAAAGTCTGTCATCTTCGTCGATACAAAACACGACCCTAGCGATACGAAGCACAATGTTCCATCTAGGTCGAATCGACATGAGATCATCAAAATAGGGTCTGGCAATACATGGAGTCCGAATTATACATTGTACCGTACCTTAGGAGAGTCTCTAACATAAACTATAGTAGAGATACCATCTCCTTTAGAAGAAAACCACTCCATGAATCGTATTTCCTTAAGAATCTACCAGCCCTTTGAAAATGCGTACCCGCCATTATCACGGTACATCGGAACTCATCACGACTTGTCAAGACAACTCATACTTCCGCTAGACCAGAATAATAAGAATCTAGTCCCGCCTACCCATCCAAAATATACAATATAGGACTGATTCTACTTGTACTAATAATATGTAATACATATGAATTCAGGCCATAAACATAATAAGCAAATTAATATATTTTCTGGCCCTAAAAAATAAGTACAAACGTAAGAGCAATCCATGCGCCGGATCAATATCAAGAACGATTACTCCTATAATCAAAAGTGTGAATCAAACATGGATTCTCTCGCTTTTCCCATAGACAGCATTTTCATACACAAATGAATGAATGTCTATATTTTTTCCATATCAAATAGCCATATCGATTTTTGTAATATGTGCGTCAAAATATGCACGCAACAGATTACCACACCCCTCGGGAAAAAAAAATGGTACTTTTTTTTTTTTTTGAAATACATCTAGGAGCAACATACAATAGGCTCACAACGCACCAATACAATGCGCAGATGATAAGCATAAGTTTTATGACCTTAGAGAAAATACTTCTCTAAGTATAAATATTTCCAGAGAGGTGTCACCAACGCATACTACAATAATAGCAATGACACAATTTCCACCTTAGTTTATACATAAATTTCATCTAAGATATCTTAACATCATGATCATCAAAGACGAAAAACATTGAAAGATCAGCGGTGAATAAATATCAATGAACCGCTAAGTAGTGTTACAATCAATATATGATATATTACATATGTGTACACATTTCAACATAGAAACAACTGTATCAAAGTTGTATAACAGTTATGAATCATGTGGGCATCTAGACAAAATATCTGCCATCACATTTTCTGACCCACGGATAGCTCGCACCGAAAAATGAAATGGCTGTAGAGCAATCGCGTATCGCGTTGATCTCGCGCTCTTCAGATTTTTACTCTGAATAGCCGTAAGAGCTTTCTGGTCAGTTTCCACAATGAAATGCGCGCCCAGAAGAAATCTTTGCAGTTTAAGGATTGACCAAACCATAGCCAATAATTCACGGTCTAGGACCGAGTAATTCTTCTCTGCGGCATTTAATTTCCGAGAAATATACATCACAGGATGCAGAGTTCCAGAGTACTCTTGCATTAGTGCAGCTCCAATCCCGGTGGATGAAGCGTCACTACGAAGAATAAATGTCTTATCCTTAGAAGGCAATACTAGGATAGGTGAAGTAGAAAACATAGTTTTAACCTTATCCAAAGAGGATTGACATTCTTGAGTCCAATGGACTACATTAGGAGACCCTTTCTTTAGCAAGGAAGAAAGAGGTGACATAATGGAGGACAGATTCGGGATGAATCGTCCATAAAATTGTATTAGACCTAAGAGACTTCGTACTTGCTTTTTAGTCTTAGGAATAGAAATGTTAAGTATCTTACTTGTATTATGGTCTTCTGTTTTTAGGAACCCATGACCAACACGGTGTCCTAAGAAAGATATTTCGCTAAAACCAATACATGCTTTCGATGGTTTCGCTGTCAGGTTATGCTCGCGTAAGATAGACAATAGTTCATTTATACCATTATAGTGATCGTTCCAAGTATCACTGAAAAGACAGATGTCATCAAGATACGCAATGACATCTGAGCGATGAGATAGGATTCGACGCATCATGCGTACAAATGTAGCAGGGGCGTTCATAAGACCGAAAGGCATGAAATTCCATTGGAATAGACCCCTAGGCGTCGAAAAAGCAGTAAACGGTTTGGCGTGTTCGGATAGTGGAACTTGCCAATATCCCTTAGACAAATCGAGTTTAGTAAAGAAGTGAGAATTCGATAGTCTCGTAAGTAGCTCTTCTAGTAAAGGCATAGGTTCAGCATCGAATTTAGTCACTTGATTCAATTTGCGATAATCCACGCAAAGACGTATGTTATTGTCTTTTTTCCGTACTATAACCATCGGCGAAGAATATGCTGATGTGGATGGTTCAATAATTTTTAACTCTATCATCTCATCTAACTCTTTCTCTACCTGTGCTTGAAAATGTATCGGGATAGGATACGGTCTGACTCTTATAGGACTATGGTCAGTAAGAATAATGTCATGTTGAATGACATCAGTTTGACCAGGAATGTCAGTAAGGACATCCTGAAATTGTTCTAACAAAGTAGAAACTTGTTTCTGCTCTCCTGGAGATAATTCTGGAGAAATTGCAACATCTTTCCATGATTCATTAGAGTGAAGAGGAATCATTGGAAAAGGTAAATTTACATCCGAGAAACTCGTTTCCTCATCCTGTATTACTGACAGAGATGAGTACTGTCCATGTTGGACTGGAAAATCGTCCGTTGCCTGGAAAACAGGTTGTAAATAATCAGGACGTTCATGGAATTCCGTGAGCATGTTGATGTGGAAGGTTTTACGCTTCCCGTCAATATCGACGATATAGTCAACATCGGAAACTTTTGATATTATATCGTACGGACCTTTCCAAGAAATAAGAAGTCTATTTTCCCTACAAGGTAGCAAGACAAATGCTTTGTCACCTGGACAAAGTTGACGCAAACATCTCTTTTTATTGGCAAATTCCCTTGCCTTCTGTTTCGCAAATTCAGAAGAAGCAGTTGCCAATTTGCATGCTTCAATAATCTTGTGTCTAAGTGCGATGACATATTCATAAGAGGATTTTGTGTCATCGACAATATTATCAGCAGTTATAAGATCATGAAGTAAGGACATAGGACCTCGCGGTTTCGCGCCAAAGACAAGTTCAAAGGGAGAAAATCCTGTATGTTCGTTGGCGACCTCTCTATATGCAAAGAGAGCCGCGGGTAAAACCCTATCCCAATCCTGAGGATGATCTTCTGTTATCTTACCTAGTAGGTTTTTCAGAGTTCTATTCAAACGTTCCACCATCCCATTGGACATAGGATGATAAATACTACTCAGCGATCTCTCTATCTTCAGAGTCGACATTACTTGAGACATGGTATCCGATATGAGTTGGGTACCATGGTCGGATAATATTTCTGCTGGAAACCCCAGACGAGAAAATATTAACCAAAGAGCATCTGCGACATCAGCAGTAGTTATGCTCTTTAGAGGAACAGCCTCCGGCCAACGTGTGCACATATCAACACACGTCAAAATAAATTGGTGTCCTCTAGCAGACTTTATCTTAAATGGACCAATGATGTCTATCGCCATTTTTTGAAATGGCCGAATGGGAATGTCTGCAGCCTGAATAGGTGCATCATGGCGTGGACCTCTGGATTTAATCTCTTGACATACTTTACAAGATCGACAATAGATTCGTATGTCCTTATTCACAGCAGGCCAAAAGAAAGATTGAAGAACTCTAGCTTTAGTACGGGAAAAACCCATATGTCCAGCACACTGCGAATCATGAGCGTGCTGTAAGATTTTAACTCTCATATTTTTAGGCACAAGGATTTGAGAATGAATGGACTTAGCGGAGTCTTGTACCATACGTACAAGTACGCCATTCTTCATCGTAATCCAAGATTTACGATTTGTATCCTTATTCGGATCACCTTTTTTTGCCAGAGTAAAGAATTTCTTTAGAGTAGGATCATCTTCCTGCTGTTTGATAAAGGAATCGTGGGAAATCTCCAAGGGATCATCTTGGATCTGCGCATCATTATCTTCAGAATGTGAAGATTGTGGCATATTAAGAGCTTGAGCCCTAGTGATTACTGCATTAGCAGATTGCATATTAACATTTTCCCAATTAGAAATTTGCTGTGGAGTGCATTCTTTCACTCCATGAATGCGACCGATGATAAGATCAGCGATCGGATTCGGCAAGAGACATGCTTGCACCTCTCCTGTAAAGAAAGGCGTAGCAATATTGATAATGGCAGTGGAGTACTTCTCCAATGTGCCACCAAATGTTACACATTTGACTATATTGCCTGTAGCTCGAGAAGGATTTACGAGTGATTGCCTCACTCCAATGGTAGTGCACCCGAATCGAAAAGAATTGATACCGGAGTACCATCTATTAGGCCCCTATTAAAGACAAGAGCACCCCTTCCATTATGCGCAATTGACGCATGGAGAGCGGGAAGCGGGTGACCGCAGCTTAAAGTAGACACTGTGGTTGGATCGAATAATGTTTTGCATTGCGAACACTCAGATGCTCTAGCAAAATCGAAAGCGGAATTTGCTACACTGTTGGAGTCTTTTTTATCATTATTCTGATTATCGGTGTCGTGGAACTCCTGTTGTGCAGAGTTAGCCTGGTAATACGATTTACCATGTCTTTTGTGTTGTGATCTACCTCGGTTATAATTGTCTCTATAATTATTATTGCCTCTGTTATAACCCCTATTTGGGTTTGAATCATAACATTCATGATCATAATCATCATGCTCATTATATTGAGTATCCCTGTAATATTGTTTCTGTTGTCTCCATGAAGCACTTGGGTAGTTCCTATAGCTACTCCCTTTCCGAGAATTTCTAACATTATGGGTACCCCTCGCGTGTCGAGGACTATCAGCTCGATTCCAGTTCTTCGAAGAAGAACCCTGATTTGAGTGGTTATCTTGGTTTTGATACTTATTCCAATTAACCTTTTTATCAAATTTATTTTTAGCTCCTTGGAATTTGTGTGAGTAATTCTGATTATATTCTGTTGCCGAAGCAACTGGCATACTCTCTTTAATGTTAGAGTTACTAAGAATCATGTCAGGGTGTGCCGTGGCATACTGGTCACAATATTCTTCCATTTGCTTTATTGTACCAGGTTTACGCTCATGTAAGAACTCTAGGAATGATTTATTTACAGAAGACATGACCTTGTCTCTTAGCAATAAATCCGTAAGACCATCAAATGTTTTCTCTGTTTTGGATAATTCAATCCATCGTGAAAGTGTAATTCGTGCTTTTGAGATGAAATCTGAGAATTCTACACCTACCTCAGGTCTCATTGTTTTAAACAAAAGACGATAACCTTCTTCAGACAGCTGATATCTCTTTATCAAAGCTGCCCTAACAGCATCATAATTATCTTTGTCGGCCTCTTCAACAAAATATAACTTACTCAGAGACTCCCCTTTTAGATTTTCAGACAACTGATTCACATACTGTGATTTGTCAACATTATGAGATCGACAAGCCCGTTCAAATCTAGAAAGCCAAAATGTTATGTCATCACTGGTAGGGTTAAACGCTGGTACCTTGACCTTGTACACAAATGGTTTACCATTACCACCAGATGCCTGATTAACATTACTCATACATGTCAATTTTAATTTCTCTAATTCAAACTCATGTTCTCTTATTGCTTTTCTCTCTTCAGCTTCTCTATCTAATTTTTTTTGTTCTGCAGCAGCAGCAGCTTCTAATTTTTTCTGTTCTGCAGCAGCTTCTAATTTCTTCTGTTCTGCAGCAACTTCTAATTTTTTTTTGTTCAGCTGCAGCTTCTAATTTCTTCTGTTCTGCAGCAGCAGCAACTTCTAGTTTTTTCTGTTCTGCATCAGCTTCTAATTTCTTCTGTTCTGCCTCAAATCTCCTTTCCTCCATTTGCATCTGCAATTTCTTAAGTTCAGCAGCAGTATCAGCTTCTTTTTCTAATCTTTTTTCTTCAGCCAGAGCTTTTTTTTCTTCAGCAGCAGCTTTTTTTTTCTTCAGCAGCAGCTTCTCTTTCTAATCTTTTTTCTTCAGCCAAAGCTTTTTTTTCTTCTATTTGAAGTTTTCTCTCCTCAGCCGCAGCTTTTTTTTCCTCAGCAGCAGCTTTTCTTTCTTCAGCAGCAGCAGCAGCAATTTTTTTCTCTTCTGCAGCTAATGCTTTGTCATATTGAGCAACAGCCCATTGTTCTAAGTCTTTTCCAGTCTTATCAAGAGATTTTCCTTGTGCAATGAAATAATCTAATGTAGACATATTGTCTTCTTAAATCAGAAACCTGAAAAAGTAAATAGATTACCCTATTTTACTTTAATGGGAGACAAGTCTATACCATAGACTTAGTCTTAGTCCAAACTTATATGGTTTATAATAACCAATGATAACTTGAGTACCTATGGACACAATAACTGTATCTCAAATACTGTGGGAGACAAGCCTTACAAAGGTCTTGTATACCTCAATGTAATCAAAGATCACTTGAGTACCTGTGGAAAAAATATTTCCCTTTACCAATCACTTTGGGAGACAAGCCTTACAAAGGTCTTGTACATTTTGTTTTATAACAATAACAATCATAAAGTACTGATCTGTACTATACTATCAGTGTATACCACTATACGTCATATGTCAACTAAAGACATTACAAAGGACAAACAAGAAAAGACAATATGAACACATTTGCAGAGATCAAATTAAATTAAATAGGAGAAATGAAAAAAATGATCACAGAAACCGTGATGATAACTGCAATAATAAAATGACAAGACAAATAACGCCACAGTGTATAAACATAAGGGTGTAAAAAACTGAAATGAAAGAAAAGATGAGACCTACAATTATACAAACAAATCAAACAAAACTAAGGAACACAAAATTATTACCAAAAACAACGAAGAAAAGAACACCTCATCACAACTAACAGAAATAGCAGCAAATTGTTGCTAACAAATTTCCAATTAAGAAAATGTGTACCTATAGAATACTAGTCCAGACCAATGTCACTCGGCATACCTTGTACTAGTCACACAGAACATAAACTAATTTAATACATAACAAATAACATGTAAGCATAAATAGCATATAGCATACAACATAATTTATGTCATGAATGGAATGTGTTGCAGGTATAGTGTTGTAAAGCAGGCACAGTTTATTTTAATACTAATAACTTGCCACTTTATTCAGTAATAGATTTAATTTTAAACTATTACACTGTCAATTTTTTCTCTGTTGAGCATATGAAGATCCAACGATGAACTATGCACTTTATGTTCAACAACACTGTGATTCTTCTGTACGTTGAGAAATGTCAACAATACTGCTCCAGATATTTTCTACACTTGATACCACTGTCCTGTGTAATACTGTCTGTACAGCGAAAAACTGTCAACAAGCGCTGACCTAGATACAGCATCCTATCGGTAATACAGGTCAAGCTGACATCGACTGTATAGCTGTCCTACTGGTGTTGATGTGTTCAAACAAATGTTCTTTCAGCTGTAAACTGTGATTCTCAACACAAAAACTGCGTAAGCTGGACCCAGGAATCTGGCTCGCCACTGTAAAGTTTCTTTTCTTCTTTCCACTCTGTAAAGTGTCAGTCGGTATGCTCTGTAAGGAAGAGTGGTGTGTTGTTGAGATCAGGCATGCTCCAGTCTACCCAGCTGTAAATGGGTAACTCACCCTAGTCCTGAGTTAGGGAAGGCAAAGGCTCCAGGGGAAGCAGGCCCTAAACTTGGTCACTCCAACCGACGCAGGATGGTGTATGTATGAAGTAGAAGTGTAGAGTGTGATTACCGCGAATGGTGTACTGTTCGTGTGCTGACCAATATAACCACTCATACACTTGTGTCTACAAGGCACCAATGCAGACTGCTGGAATCTTTGTTTACTCAATTTATTCAGACGTACACACTGGGACATACGAGTACATCATGGTATGTTGACATATCAATTTGTAGGTATACATAGCAGATCTGAAGTCATGACACATTCAGAAATAATGGGCAGTACATCAAAAGTTCAATGTCATGATATATTATGGCCGCATCCCCCTATCTGACTAAACGCGTCAGTGAAGGCAGATCGGTAAATAACTAAAGTTATTTGACGTCCATAGTTTGTAGCATATATTATGAAACCACGAAAGAGGGGGTTTCTAGCAAGATTGAGATCTCCCTGTCACTGTCCGATAATAGGATAAATAATCTGTTCTCTTGGCAGTGATCAAAACATATGATGACCGAAATCTAACATGGCTGCCTCCCTGAGTTGTCGTTCACTCATTCATAGGAAGGAGAATATATAAGCCAGAGTTAATTTATAATGGGTATATAAATGATTTCATAAATGTTTCCATACAGCTCTACGGTGATCAGGTTAATTCACGTAGCCATAACCGCTGCAGGAAAGTCTGTCATCTTCGTCGATACAAAACACGACCCTAGCGATACGAAGCACAATGTTCCATCTAGGTCGAATCGACATGAGATCATCAAAATAGGGTCTGGCAATACATGGAGTCCGAATTATACATTGTACCGTACCTTAGGAGAGTCTCTAACATAAACTATAGTAGAGATACCATCTCCTTTAGAAGAAAACCACTCCATGAATCGTATTTCCTTAAGAATCTACCAGCCCTTTGAAAAATGCGTACCCGCCATTATCACGGTACATCGGAACTCATCACGACTTGTCAAGACAACTCATACTTCCGCTAGACCGGAATAATAAGAATCTAGTCCCGCCTACCCATCCAAAATATACAATATAGGACTGATTCTACTTGTACTAATAATATGTAATACATATGAATTCAGGCCATAAACATAATAAGCAAATTAATATATTTTCTGGCCCTAAAAAATAAGTACAAACGTAAGAGCAATCCATGCGCCGGATCAATATCAAGAACGATTACTCCTATAATCAAAAGTGTGAATCAAACATGGATTCTCTCGCTTTTCCCATAGACAGCATTTCCATACACAAATGAATGAATGTCTATATTTTTTCCATTTCAAATAGCCATATCGATTTTTGTAATATGTGCGTCAAAATATGCACGCAACAGATTCGCTGGAGATGGATGAGATACACATTGAAGAAACCTGTACGATAAATAAAAAATATTTAAAAAAATATTTTAAACACAGGCACTACAAAGCCACAAATAATTTTTCAAGGAGTTTATAGCTTGCAGTCAAAAAATGTCACTTCAAAGTGACAAAAAGCGTGGGGCGCTTAAGCGCTTATCAAATATTTTATCCATAAGTGTTTAATGAAGTATAAAGCAGAAGTTAATGTCATGTAGAATCAGCGCCCCGGGCTTTTTGTCAATTTGATGTTATATTTTTTTACTGCAAGCTATAAACTCATTGAAAAATTATTTGTGGCTTTTTAATGTATTAAAAGCCTGTGTTTAAAATATTTTTTTAAATATTTTTTATTTTCTTCTTTTTAGTGTTATGTTTTTCTTTTTTAAAAATTTAACTCAAATGTAATCGATCCGCTAATGACATTATCAGTTTGCGATAAACGAGTCCAGAGCACAGGAAGCAGATTTCGTTATTCAGTATATTACACGGAAAGTTAATATTTTTTTTTTTAAATTTTGATAAGAGTTGTAAATTAGATTTTTTTAAATGTAGTTGTCAGTTGTGTGTATGTCTGTGCACGCGCGTGCAATAGTGTGTATGTGGAAAAGGGGGGGGGGGGACGGGGGGGGAAAGAAGTTTCAATATTTCTCTCAAGAGAGACACTCTTGTTGGAAAGAATACACCTTGATTATTTGCAGTTATCGCCGATTTCACTGATGATACAATACAAACAAACAAAACTAATATTAATTTTATTAATTTCATTATTTTTACGACTGATTATTGTATTGTCATGGGGAGTACACAACTATGCCAAGCTTCAGAGCTATTGTTAGTGCATTAAAAGCCTGTGTTGAAAATATTTTTTTCCCTTCTTTTTAGTGTTATTTTATTTTTTGTTTTTAAATTTAAGTCAAATGTAATAGATCCGCTAATGGCATTATCAGTTTTGCGATAAACGAGTCCAGAGCACAGGAGGCAGATTTCAATAAGCATATTGCACGGAAAGTTAATTTTTTTTTTTTTTTTTTAAATTTTGATTAGAGTTGTAAATTAATTTTTTTTAAATGTAGTTGTCAGTTGTGTGTATGTCTGTGCACGCGCATGCGATAGTGTATGTGTGGAGGGGGGAGGAGAAGTTTCAATATTTCTCTCGAGAAGCAATCTTGTTGGAAAGAATATACCTAGATTATTTGCAGTTATCGCCTATTTCACTGATCATACAATAAAATAAAAAAAATAATATTAATTTTAATTTTATTAATTTTATTATTTTTACGACTGATTATTGTATTGTCATGGGGAATACACAACTGTGCCAAGTTTCAGAGCTATTGCTCATGTGTAAGTGATTGAAAAATAGATTGCAATATTTAAAGGTGACAAGAGAGTGACTGATTATTGTATTGTCATGGGGAGTACACAACTATGCCAAGTTTCAGAGCTATTATTAGTGCATTAAAAGCCTGTGTTTAAAATATTTTATTTTTATTTTTTTATCTTTCTTCTTTTTAGTGTTTTTTTGTGCTGTTTTTAAATTTAAATGTAATCGATCCGCTAATGGCATTATCAGTTTGCGATAAACGAGTCCAGAACACAGGAGGCGGATTTCATTAATCAGTATATTGCACGGAAAGTTAATTTTTTAATTTTAAGAGTGACAAACATTGCAAGTTACAGAAAAGCCTGTAATAAAAATAGTATAGGACTTTAATCGCTGCTACTTCCGTAACTTGTGGCTAAAGTTGTCACGGCGGAGCTTTCTTCACCATCAGACGACTGGTTAACAAAAGTGTTTTAAAGGTATTAAAAATATTTTTTTTTTTCTGGTAGCAGATGTAGAAGGCACGACTACGTGCTGAATGGAGGCAGAAGATAAGATTTTATAAAAAGAAAAAAATTTGAGCTTGTTATGCTTTGCCAATCAATTTAAAGAAGTCTGAGGTCATGACGCTCAATGTGAGCAACCCTGAGCCCATATCAGTAAGGAATCAGCAACTGATACAGACAGATACCTTCACATACCTAGGAAGCATAGTAACACCAGACGGTGGGGCAGGCAAAGACATCAACATCATAATGAATAAGGCAAGAACAGCCTTCTTTAGCCTAAATAACATCTGGAAGTCCTCCCAATACAGCACAAGCACAAAATTAAGATTACACCAGAGTTGCGTGCTTTCTGTGCTTCTCTATGGTGCGGAATGCTGGAGAGTTACAGAGAAGGAAATATCGAAATTGTCCTTTTTTCACACAACATGCCTAAGAAAAATTCACCGCATCTTTTGGCCGAATACCATCACCAACCAAGATCTGCTTACTTGTAGCAAGCAAGAGGACATGCACACCATCATAGCTGGCAGACGCTGGAGCTGGGTTGGTCATGTCCTCAGAAGAGACCCCGATGCCATCACAAGAACAGCTATGCTTTGGACCCCTGAAGGAAAGCGGAAGAGAGGCCGACCAAAAACAACTTGGCGGAGGACTGTGGAGGCTGAGATGCAAAGAATGAACCAGAGTTGGGGCACTGTACGAAGGATGGCCACCGACCGTGCAAAGTGGAATCAATTTGTTGTTGCCCTACAAGACGCCACTAGGCGTGATGGCCCCTGACTGCTTTGACGGTCGGTGGTTAAGGATCGAAGAAGAAGAAGAATGCTTTGCCACGCTCAAGAAGCTCCGTGTAGCAATTAAGATCCTGTTCTGTGTTACGGATTATCATAGAATTGCATTCCATTTTGGTATTTGCTTCGTTACTCATATAATGACAATGTTTCTTGCCCATCCCACTGAATGAACTTGAAGAGCATGTGAAAGTTGTATTCCTGCCTCCATTTATATTTCTGCACGCAGCGTAAGATGGAACTTGTTAAGCGTTTAACGGGCATATGGCACCCAAGAAAAACAGCGTTATATTGAAAAAGCGCTAATCGAGTAACGTAAGATTGCTGTATGTGATTATTTTGTGTTGAACTTCTATATATATCCGAATGAAAGGAAAGCTGCTCTATCCTTTTGTATTCTTATTTTGATATCATTGTCTGTCCCTCCAAGTGTATCTATATTTCTGCCAAGGTAAATATATGATTACTAGCAACAACCCGCCAAAATTGGCAGGTTTTTAATTACAGTGTGTTGTTTCTGTTACATGTATTACATTGCTGCTTCTTCTATAGTCTCGCTTGCTCGCTGTGAATGACGCGATCGTCTCTTCCATTTAGCCATCTTATCATTTTGATCCATAATAATACGTCTGCAATACTTTAAATTAAAATTTTGTCTTGAAGAAACAATCCAAAAACTTACATTTTTAAGAAAAATTATGAGTTAAATCCGCGTCCCGAATGAAACTGTACAGAAGAGTATCTTGATTGTCTGTTGATTTAATGCACACCGTCACACTTTTCTATTTTCGCGAGAGTACATATAAGGGGAAACAATACAATTATTGTCTAACTTTCAACCACAGTTGCACCCCCTTGTTTGTAGTTGAAAGTTAATGCACTCCCTCGAAAATAGAAAAAAGTGCGCAAATGACGGTGTGCAAAATGTGACTGACCGACCGACCGACCGAGCGACCGACCAAGTACTTACGGCGGGAATTATGGTATTTGATGATAACACACGTACATGTGTAAAAAAGAATTGACATATTCTGGTAATACGCGAATGAATACCAGGTAGTGACTCCATGTTCCGTCATGAGCCAATTGGGAGATGAATAAATGAATGATTTTCTTGCAGGACGATTTAAAACTCCACTTCAGATGAAATAAAGACTTACTTACTTACTTAGTCGTTCCTTTTCTACCGTGAGATGTAGAGGTTTGGAAGAGAGAGCGCCATACTATCCTATCGATTGGAAGAGAGAACGCCATTCTATCCTATCGGCGGTCTTCCTCCAGGCCTGGTTCTAATCTAGTCCTCGGTCCTTCAGGGATTGTCTAATGTTATCCTCCCAGCAGACTCTGGGTCGTCCTGGAGGTCTGGATCCCTGGTTCTTAGTTTCACATGCTTGTCGTGGTAGCAGATCTCCAATTCTGCAGACATGGCCAAACCATCGTAGAAATAAAGAGAGATATAGAAATACAGAAAGAGAGAAAGACAGAGAGAAAAAGAGAGACGGAAAGAAAGAGAAAGAGAGAGAAAGTGGGACAGAGAAAGAGAGAGAAAGATAGAGAGAAAGAGATAAAGATAGACAGAAAGAGGTATGAGAGAGAAGGAGAGAGAAAGAGAGAGTTAAATAGTGACATTGTCAGAGATTATGCGATACATAAATTATTATTTATAATGAACGTGAGTATGTAATTCTTATTTCGTTTTCCCCCCAAGTCTGAGTGGAACAGGCAGTGCCAAGAAGAACAACAAGAGTAATGCGCAAGGGAGTCACGAACCCACCCCTTTCCAAAGCGTCCAGAAGATAAAAGGACCGAAACGTTTGAATGGGCCTGGCAAAGTACGGCTTCTGAGGATAAGATTTCGTCTTGTTGTAATACTCTGTATAGAGTTTTCTATTCCTGCTTGTGTAAGGAAAGTGTGTTTGTGAGGGTGTTTGTGCGAGTGCCTCTTTTCGTCTTTTCCTCATGGATGACGGAACCACTACTAAAGCTGGTCCATTTACCAGCAGCCTGTATGACAGTATGCACGTGCTCTTCCAGTGATAGTTTCTATAGCAATCTGTTTTACATGATGAGGTTACCAGCAGCCTGTATGACAGTATGCACGTGCTCTTCCAGTGATAGTTTCTATAGCAATCTGTTTTACATGATGAGGTTTCCAACCTCATACACAACCTCATATTATTCTTACAAGTCAATACATTCATGTAATGGTGATGAATAGGGCACACATTGAGGGAAGCTGTTGATAGCATTACAAGACAGTCCTTATTCTGGAAACCCTAGGGTAAGAGAGGTAGAGGTAGAGGAAGATCACATGGTGAAGAGAACTGGTGACAGACATAAAGGGGATGAAGATGGCACGGAAAGACCTTGACCTGATACCACGAGACAGGAAGACTTTTTATAGCAAAAGTTTGTTGAGGGCCTATGCTCCTTGAGGATTTAAAAGGTGATGAGTGAATGAATTTGAACTGCGATATTTCCAGATCGTATCTGTCTATCCTTTGTGCCCAACACTCCAACTTCAATTCTTATTTTATCGTTCTTTCTTTCAGACCATCAAAATTCACAATACTATAATTACTCATTTACATCCGGGTCGCCCATTTACAACCGGGTCTCTCATCTACATGCGGGTCATATGTACTTGTACAACGGTAAAGAGGCCATCATGTAGATGAGCTTGGGAAAAACGCAACTTTTGTAACATCCGGTTGAAGATGGACGACGTCGCTGTTGGCTTGGCATCCTGTAACCAGGTGTTGGCAGTCGGTTAAAAAAACGAAATGTTAAGTGGATACATTACAGTGGGAGTATAAGAAAGCATTCGTGTTCAAGTATTTTAAGTATGTGCGTTATGTCACTGATAATACAGTTGATAATAACGTTAAACGTGTTCCGCCTCAAGCCACGACTTGGGAGAGCGAGTCATGGAGGACTGGCCTTTCTCAACCAATGGTCTTCCAGAATCGTTTAGTCGTATTATTTTTCGTTGTGTTTTTCAGCTTTTTTCCGATTTGTCAGAAGCTTAGTGCACTGGCTTACTAGCTCGGTGGTCCATTGTTCGATCCCCAGTTGAGGTGGGGTTTTTTTAGACCGCAATCGGCTCCGGGGTCTACCCAGTCTCAAAAATTGGGTACCAGAGCAACTCTGGGAAGGTTACGGCGACCGGCGTGATGCTGACCACATCACCCCTAGTGTGCCGATGGTCAAAAAAATATGGGCCTAACAACACTTTCCCAATATGCCTCAAATGAGCGTGTGACGGGATCCTTTTTTTTTTTTTTTTTTTTTTAGTGACATCACTATACGGGTTGACTGAGAAGTCATTTCTTGTTTTTTCAATTGTCATTTTTTCCCCTCTTATCCAACTAATTTATATGAAACAAACATCACAATAAAGACAATTCACTACCATTTTTATACGTAAATTGATATGTGACATTTGCATTAGAACTCAAAGAGAGATGTGGTTTGTTCTACAAATGTTTTCATGGCGGGCACTATCTCTAGTAACAATAGTTTATTTGTCATTTTAAACTTGGCAGCTAACATTATGCGCAACCTTCCTTAGTCGTCTTGTGTGATTACTAGTAAGGTGCCATTGAGTGAAGATCGTTTCCCGTCACTCAGCCCATGGCGTTTGTAGCGAAACGTTTTTATGAGTCAAGTAGTCAGTATTAGTTACTAAAAGAACAGAAGAAGAATTCTGTCTGACAAGAATATAGTCCCAGTGTCAGAGAAGAGCACTGGTATCACAGGATAGTCACGGCTGTGAAGGTCTCTACTTCAGATAGTATTCAGGGTAAAGTCAGATTCTAAGATGCCACCTTTGCTATGTAACTAACCTATGATAATTTAATAATTTAGTAAAACTCAAAAATGCAACATTATAAATGTGACAAGTCAAAAAGTTACAATTCATTAATCATTATGTATTTACATATATCTTGTTGGTCTTTCTTGTGCAATGATTGTGTTGCGGGTTTTGATTCGTGCTTATTTTTGCTTGTAGATTTTGCGCGATTGTTCTATAAGTATCCAATATTCATATGAAGTTAATGTCCAGGGTTCTTTCTTTACGTGCCTGCCAAACAAACATTAATTTACATTTGTGCACACATCTCTTTCTCCAACGAAAGTAATAACTGCTGAGTGACTGTTTATAACTTTAATACACATGAAGAACTTCACAATAGACCCATTGATGTGGTCAGGCAATTTGTACACAACCGAGATTAATAATAATAAAAGTCACTCATAGGTATGAAGCAATCCTTTTAATCATGAAATATGGAATACAGTTGTATACTTCCATCTACAGGATATTATACACATGAATATATCTTATGGGCTATACACACACACCCATATACACATCTCCACAGCCAAATCGGCTGGTCACTGAATGCCACCCCCTTCGCTGCTAAAAAAAACTCCTCTCTCTTTTTTCACACGCTTCGTTAGCAATCCTTTCCCTGCCAGTCTGATCACGTGACATAGTGTCTAGATGACTTGTTGCGAAGCGGTGTTCTGGGCCTTCAAACTACTGCATTTTCTAACTCCCAACATTGCCCCCCCCCCCCCCTCCCCACGTTCTCGAGCGGAAATCAAGGGTTTTCGCTTGAGAACAGTGGATAGTTAGCACAAGAACTATCAATCTATTAGGAAAGGAAAATCATAGTGCTCAGAATAATAATATATGAAATAGTAATTGTAGTACCAAATGACATGAAAACAGATATATATATATATATATATATATATATATATATATATATATATATATATATATATATATATATATATATATATATATATATATATATATATATATATATATATCACCCGTGTGTTACCGGGGCCCGAAAGGGGAGCAAAGAATAGTAACACTGTCCCCTGCCAAGCATGTCGTAGAAGGCGACTAAGGAGGGTTGGGCATGGGGCCGGTTACCCCATCCTGTAAAAAAAAATTTAAACCACAAAAAACTTCAACAAATATGGACAAGTCAAATAAAGAAAATAAAACACAGCCATCCAAGACAGGGGAAGGTCCTCTCGCGGGGAGGCGTATGATGCAACACAGAGAAAGCCGAAAGGAGTCTGTGTTGCTGACTAACCTTCTTTCTTCTAGGAGAACTTCCAGATTTGGCACCTGGAATGTTCGGACATTGAACGAACAAGGGAAAGTGGCACAAGTAGCAGCAGAAATGAGGGAATACAAAATCGAGGTTCTGGGAATGTGTGAAACAAAGTGGAAGGGGGTAGACAGGAAGAAACTCATCACAGGTGAATTGGTGCTGTCCTCAGGACACGAAGACGAAAGTTCACACCACAGTGAAGGGGTAGCTCTTATGTTATCTAAAGAAGCACAGAAAGCACTCATTGAATGGGAAGCTGTGGGACCCAGAATAATAACAGCTATTTTCAAAACAGCTAAAAAGAAAATTCATGTCAATGTCATCCAATGTTATGCACCAACTAATGACAAAGAAGAGTCTGTGAAAGAAGCATTTTATACTAAACTACAGGAAATTATGGATAAAGTAAAAAGAAGAGACATCACAATTTTGATGGGTGACATGAATGCAAAGATAGGTACAGTCAATACTGGATTTGAAGAAGTCATGGGAAAACATGGGCTAGGAGTAATGAATGAAAATGGAGAACTATTCGCAAACTTCTGTGCAGCAGATGTGGCATCAGATCACCATCTTCTGATAGCCAAAGTAAAAATGAAACTCAAGAGATATGCAACAATGCAAAATTATAGACAACAGTTTAATGTAGGACAGCTAAGAAATCAAGAAACAAGAGACAAATTTGCGGTCACAGTATCCAACAAATTCCAAGTGCTCCAACAGTTGGAAGATGTAGAGAATACAGAAGACTATTGGCAGCAGGTCAAAACGGTATGGAAGGAGACATGTGAAGAAATACTGGGGAAAAGGGAAAGACAACAAAAAGCATGGATAACAACAGAAACCATCAATAAGATAAAAGATAGAAAAAACAAGAAAGCAGAGTTAAACACAAGCAAAACCAGAAGTTCCAAAGCCAAGGCTCAAGAAGTGTACACAGAAGCAAACAAAGAAGTAAAAAGAAGTATCAAAAGAGACAAGAGGAAGTATATTGAGGAGTTGGCAAGAGAGGCAGAAGATGCTGCAGCCAAAGGAAATATGAGAGAACTGTATAGCAGCACAAAGAAGCTAACAGGGAAATACAAGCAAACAAGTTGCCTCATAAAAGATAAGAATGGGAAACTGCTCAGCAATATACAAGAGCAAATGAAGAGGTGGACAGAATATTTTGGGGACCTTCTCAATAGACCAGCTCCACAAAACCCGCCGGACATCCAGCCAGCAGAAGAAGAGCTACAAATTAACGGTGAAAGACCAACGAAGGAAGAAATAAAGAAAGCCATAAAGCTTCTAAGAGATGGAAAAGCGTCTGGACCTGATAGCATTCCAGCAGAGGCCATCAAAGCAGATATCGACACGGCTACAGAGATGTTATATAAATTACTTGGTAAAGTCTGGGAAAAAGAAGAGATACCAGCAGAATGGAAGGAAGGATATCTGGTTAAGTTGCCTAAGAAGGGAAATCTACAAGAGTGCACAAATTATAGAGGAATAATGTTACTATCAGTGCCAGGAAAGGTATTGAACAGGATTATCCTTGAGAGATTAAAGGAGTCCATAGACAAGAAATTGAGAGATGAACAAGCAGGTTTTCGACAAAACAGATCATGTACAGACCAGATAGCCACTTTGAGAATAATAGTTGAACAAAGTCTGGAATGGAATTCACCACTATACATCGGATTTGTGGACTACGAAAAAGCATTTGACAGTGTGGACAGAGAATCACTTTGGAAATTGATGAGGCATTATGGAGTTCCCCTGAAAATCATTAATTTAATAAAGAAAACCTATGAAGACATGACGTGCAGAGTTCTTCATGAAGGACAGCTTACAGAACCATTTGGGATAAGAACAGGAGTGCGACAGGGATGCCTCTTGTCTCCATTTCTTTTCTTGCTGGCAATAGATTGGGTTATGAGATCATCGACAACACACAACAGAAATGGAATCCAGTGGACTCTGACTAAGCAGTTGGATGATCTGGATTTTGCTGATGATTTGGCTCTCCTGTCCCATAACCGTAATCAGATGCAGGACAAATTGAAAACACTCGATGAGAGGTCACAGCAATTGGGTCTGAAAATACACAGGGAAAAGACAAAAATAATGCGAATAAATGCAGGTAATGAAAACAGGGTTGAACTTGAAGAAACGCCAATACAAGATGTAGAATCATACACATATCTTGGCAGTAATATAGACAAAGTTGGAGGGACAGACAGCGATATCAAAATAAGAATACAAAAAGCAAGAGGAGCTTTCATTGCATTGGGAAATATATGGAGATCAAGAGAAATAGGATCCAACACGAAAATAAGAATCTTCAACTCAAATGTGAAGTCAGTCCTATTGTATGGCTCGGAGACATGGAGAACAACAAAGACAACAACCAAAAAGCTACAGACTTTCATAAATGGGTGCTTGCGTAGAATAGAGGGATTAAAATGGTATGACAAGGTTACCAATGTGGAACTGATGACAAGAACTGGACAAGTGCCAGTGGAACAAGAGATGAGAAGAAGACGATGGCGATGGATAGGACACACACTGAGGAAACCTGTTGATAGCATTACAAGGCAGTCCTTGTTCTGGAACCCCCAGGGCAAGAGAGGCAGAGGAAGACCAAGAAGTACATGGAGAAGAGAGTTGGAAACAGGGGTGAAAATGATGAGGAGAACATGGAAAGAACTTGAGATGATGGCACGTGACAGGAGGACTTGGCATGTGTTTGTTGAAGGCCTATGCTCCTTTGGGAGTGGAGGGTTATGAATGAATATATATATATATATATATATATATATATATATATATATATATATATATATATATATATATATGTATATATATATATATATATATATATATATAAACAGTTTAGGCAAAATGTAATCCAATCTTTCAAAAAAAAATGCAATGAATATCGTAAAATGAATGTTTTAATAGTAAAGGTAAAGAAAGAGAAAACAAGATCAGACAATGTCAACATCTGGCACAAACAATTTCACTTTCCAGTTACATTCCTTGACAATAGGTCTGCCAGAAAGTTTTCTGATCCATTGATTGGGATAATTGTATATCCATATTCTTGAATAAGCAAAAACCATCTGTGTAATCTACTGTTTGTCGTAGTTTTTTTTATTTAGGGATGTTAGTGGGCGGTGATCCGTCTGGAGGTAGAAGTGTGCGCCAAGTAAATAGCATGATAACTTGCCCATACACCAAATGATGGACAAGGGTTCTCTTTCACTGGTGGAATACCGAGTTTCTGCTGGTAGCAACTTCCTGCTTACATACAAGCATGGATGTGGAGTATCATTGAGCCATTGCAACAGGCAACCACCAATGCCAGTCTGAGAAGCATCAGTCCTCAGAAGAAATGGCATAGTGATATTAGGTAACACCAAAATAGGTGCCTTGGAAAATACAGTTTTAATTTTGTTCAAAGCTCCACTGCAAGTATCGGACCAAATAATTGTATTAGGAGCTCCCTTTCTAGTCAAAGATGACAGGACAGAAGAAATAGATGAAAAGTTCGGAATGAACTTGTGATAAAAGTTAATGAGTCCTAACATGCTTCTAACTTGTTTCTATGTCCGAGGGATATCTAGTTCTAATATGCGTTTGACAGTCTGCTCATCAGGGTATAACATGTGGTTACCAATACGGTGACCAAGAAATGAAATTTCTCGACAACCAATCCGAACCTTTGAAGGTCTAACTGTCAAACCATGCTTTCTAAGTAGCATTAATAAAGATTTTAATCCTGTGATATGTTCTTGCCAAGAAATATGGAATAAACAGATGTCGTCTATGTATGTGATGACACCAGACCTATCTCATAAGAGTCTCCGCATCATGCGCACAAAAGTCGCGGGAGCATTGGCAAGGCCAAAACACATATAATTCCATTGGAATAACCCATTTAGAGTCATAAATGCGGTTAGCGATTTGGCTTTATCAATTAAAGGGATCTGCCAATATCCCTTGGATAGATCTAGTTAGCTAAAGTATGTAGCATGGGATAGTTGTGATGAGAGATCCTCCAAAACAGGCATAGGCTCAGCATCTGTGAGAGTGACACTGTTAAGACGTCTAAAATCAATGCAGATGCGAAGAGATTTGTCCTTCTTTCTAACTAGAACTATAGGAAAAGCATAGGATTATTCAGAAGGAGAAATGATGCCCATGCGTAGCATATCCTTAAGTTCACTATCCACCTGAGATCTGTAGTGTAAAGGTATAGTATACGGTCTGAGTTTGATAAGGTGATCATCACTCAATGTAATATCATGAGAGATAACATCAGTGAGACCTGGATGTTCCGTCAGCACATCAGAGAAAGACTCTAAAACAGCAAGAGCCTGTTCTCGATAACCAGATTCTAAATCACCTGATACAGTTACATCTCTCCAAGATTCGGAAGATGTTAAAGGCAGCAGAAGAAAATTAAAAGAAATATCACTCGCTGCAGAATCATCAGATACCACAACAGCTGACAAAGTGTTTCTAACAGGTTCATCAGCAATACTGTCCAAGATCGATTCTAACTCTGCAGGGCGCTCCACATACAATTTTAACATATTAACGTGAAATGTTTTGATTTTGCCCCTTTTGTCAATGGCATAATCTACATCAGTTTTCTTCTCAACCACTTTAAAAGGGCCCTGCAAGGAAATTAGCAGTTTATTTTCAATGGTCGGAAGAAGTAGCCATACTTGTTCTCCTGGTAAGAACGAACGTAATTTTCGAGATTGGTTGCAGCGCAATCTCGACCTGTGCGAAGCATTACGTATCAAACTTGATGCATAAGTACATGCATCCACAAGGCGTTGTCTGAGATCAATGACCAGTTCATAGCTGGTGCGGACGGTATTATCCTCCACTGATCCCAACAACAAATCCTTGAGTATGTGCATAGGACCTCTAGGGTTTGCACCATAAACCAACTCAAATGGCGAAAAGCCAGTGCTCTCATGGGGCACTTCTCTGTAAGCAAATAAGACCGCTGGCAACATTCGGTCTCAGTCACGAGGACATGTATCGGTAACTTTGCCCAACAACTGCTTCAACGAGCCATTGAAACGCTCGCAAACGCCATTGCTTTCCGGGTGGTACGGGCTAGTAAAAGAATGCTTAATTGCTAACATGTTCTCAATATCTTTCATCATCTGAGACATAAATTGAGTACCACGATCTGATAAGATTTCCTCAGGGAATCCTATGCGGCAAAAAATAACAAATAAAGCATCAGCGACAGCTGTTGAGGTGATAGTCTTCAATGGTATGGCCTCCAGCCAACGTGTACATAAGTCTATACACGTTAGGATATATCGATATCCTCTATCTGACATGACTGACATAGGACCAACTATATCAACCGCAAGCTTGATGAAAGGCCGTAATGGTACATCTGTGACTTGTAAGGGTGCAGCATGGTGCTTGCCCCTACGTGCTACCTTTTGACAAGTTGTACATGATCTGCAGTATAGCTTTACGTCTTTGTTAACACATGGCCAATAAAAATTCGAGGTGACACAAAACAGAGTACGCTTAATCCCTATAAGACCAGCTAAAAGCGAGTCACGGGCAGTATTCAATACAATAGGCCTAAAACTCTTTGGAATAACTACCTGTCTCTTGACTAAAACATAGTTGTCAAAGCATCTAATCAGTACTGAGTTTTTAAATTCAAACCAGTAACGTGAAGTTTTTGTCTTCTCACATGTTTGCTCTCTGCTAGAGCAAACAATGGTTGCAAAGCAACATCTTCGCGCTGTTTGGCTGCAAACGAATGGGGGGAAACATTATGAACATTCTGAAGAGATGCCCTCACTAAATGGTATAGCTGGCTCTGCCTTGGATTCTGCGGCATGCTGAGTCCTAGTGACCACAGCGTTAGCCAACACTGGGTGAGATTCAACCCATTTATGTATCTCCTCTGGAGAGCAATCCTTTATACCTGGTATGTTACCAAGATTAATGTCTGATACTGGTTGGTCAAGGACACATGCCCTTACCTTACCTGTAAAGAAAGGTGTGGCAATATATTTCTGCCACTGGGTAACACTCTATACTCCCTCCAAATGTTATGCACTTCACTGTTTTACCAGTGAAGGCAGATTCATCAATTAACGATCTACGGACTCCAACAGTGGTACAGTCGGAATCACGAAGGACACTTACAGGTCTGTTACATAGGAAACTAGTATATAACGTGAGGCGTCCTACGTTCTCACAAGATGACATAGCGGGTAGAGCATGCCCGCAGATTAATCTGGGCTGTGAACCAGGTTGGAATAAAGATTTGCACCCATAACAATTTTCATCATTAAGTGAGCTAACAACACTAGCATTGGCATGGTCGGCTCCCTTCTCGTCATTCTTCTTTGTAGTTACACATGCATTAACCTTATCATGGTTGCTATTATCATGATACCCACAGTGTTTGTTAGTACTGTTTCCATAGTATTTCTTATAAGGTCTATTGCTAGCACATGGCCAACATCTGCCATTATTCCTATTACCACTGTAAGATACGCTGTCTTGTGTGGGTCTATGATCTATCCGTTTGTGGTGCATTTCATCACCACGGCTAGAATTGTATTGTGCCGCCACCGACCTTGGTTTGAATAACCATAGTCTCGTCTCTGTGACAAGTTAGATGGTGACCTCTGCTTTGGGAATTTATATTTTCCACGGTAGTTGGATCTATAGCCTTGCCTTACTCTGCTGTCCACACTCTGTGAACGAGGTCTCTGACCATCATCTCTATAGTCACGATGAGCCTCACATACTGGGAGTGCATCCTATAAAGATGGTTTGTGAACCTCTTTATCTGGGTGAGCTGTCATATATTGTCGCCCAAGTATCTTCATTGCCTCAAGGTCTTTCGGTTTTATTTCTTGAAAAAATGAGGCAAGATCGGTGCTACATGCCGACAACACCTTGTCACGTAACATTAGATCAAGTAAGCCAGTGAAGGTCTTATCAATACTGGACAACTCTATCCATCTTTTAGAATATAATTTTATGAATGAAATAGGCTCTTCAAAGTCAGCTTTCCCGCTAGGCAGACAGGAATGAAATTTATCACGGAATCCCGCGTCCGTAAGCTGAAATTTACGTAGCAATGTCTCCTTGACAATATCGTAGTCTTTTCTACTACTGCTGTCCAAAGCAAAATAAGCCTGTAGAGCGTCCACTGTGAAGAAATCGCAAAACGCAGAACTCCATTGAACCTTGGGGATCTTCAATGCACTGACCTTGAGATCAAATCGTTGTAGGAAGCTGTCAATGCAGTCTATTTGCTGGTCGAAATTTGGCAATCTTATTCTGTTTGTGCTCACACGTGCACTAGAAGATGTCTTTGGAGCATCCAACTCCATTTTCCTTAAGGCGACAGCAACATCTACATCTTTCTGAACACGCAATCTCTCTATCTCCAGATCAGTTTCTTTCTTTGCAGCTGCAGCAGCTAATCTTAGTTTTTCAATTTCAATTGTTTTATTGCTCTCCAATTCTCGGTCTCTTTCCAATGATACTAATTTTTCCCGTTCAGCTTCAATCCTTATTTTTTTCTAGCGCAAGAGCTTGTGTAAGATCTTTTTCTTTCTCTTCATGTTCTAACTGATGACATTTCAATTCACGTTCATTCTGTCTTTCAATGCGTGCATTGAAACTGTCGAATTGTGCGGTAGCAATAGCCTCTAATTCCGCTCCTGATTTATTAAATTTAATCCCTATTTCTATGAAGTCCTGCATAGAAGACATGGTTTTCTCCCAGAAACCACTTTCTGTTAAAATATGGTGATATTTGTAATGATGATCAATACAATGCTCAATACAAATGTAAGTCCTACAAAACCACCAAGGACATAATTAAAGTGTGTTAAATTACGGTGATATTGTTAATAACCACTGCAGCACCCAATAAATGTTATTTTTTTTTAAAAATACAAAATTTTGCCATGTATATCAATGGGTCCAGACAAATGTACAATGAAAAAATGAATGCAATGGTGTCAATGACAATGATGATGATGATATATTTTCAAAATACAACACACAAAAACAAATCAAAATCAACTAAAATAAGACAACAAAAACAATATTCTATATTAAAATGTAAACAAATAATAACTATTAGACACTACAAATAATTCACAACTAAAACCAAACAACCGTCACATTAACAACTAAAGAGAAGAAAGTATAGAAAGCACTATTACAACAACTGATAATATGTGACATATATACACAACAATAACAACACGTGATACCTAACGCCACAGCTAAACAAAAATGAAATGTTCGCGATGCAAATAGGGACTAACAATATTTGAATGTATGCATCTAGCATAAAAATTCCCTAAATGCAAACCTCACATAAACCTATAGAAGATCACCTTATATCATACTTCCGAAGATAAATGAGAAAAATAATACCTAAAAAAAATGGCAACACTGAACTATATGAATAGAAAAAAATAGCGAAGATGGTGCACGCTATGACAGCCCAAGATGCTTTAAACTGGGTTATCACAATCCAGAAGCTTTTAAACTAAAACTAAATCTTATGGTCGAACTGTTGTATTTAATCTTATGATGATAGGAAACTCTTTACAGAGCGATACAACAGGAAGCAATCTGATCATCAGAAGGGGCCCCCCCGTCCGACAAGTGTTTCGGCCCGATATACTCCTTTTCACTCTAAGGGAAGCGGGCCCACTTGGGTCATGACTCCCAAGCGTCTCAGCCTCCTGTTGTCTTGTATCGAAAATGAACCCATTTCACTTATGGTAGCAACTTTAATCCACAACTCCGCCAGCCATGGAGGCAATTGTGAAAGTAACAAAGAGAAGACAAATTATTCCGTTCGTTCCGTCGCACACACTGAGACACCATCGCGAAGCCGACGCCACTGCGCGTTCGCCACTGAAATTCTGACATTGACACCTCTATAATATACACCGCCTGTCGCCTCTCAGCCACAGCCCTTTCACTAGTACACCAAAAACTCAGCGTATTGTGGACTTAGAAAAATTCCTGGTGTTTTCTGTACCACAGCGTTTATTGTCACGATTTCCATTGCCCATTGCGGTTGTTCCACAGCCAGCCTGATGCCTTTTCGGCAGTTTCACTAAGCCTCTTCAGTGCCCTTGTTCTCGACTGTCCCCTCAGCCGCAACAGTTTCAATAGATCATACACTGATGCAGCCACAAGCCCTCTTGCGCCCACTTCAAAAGCCATGAACCTTGCAGTGAACCCATCGTGTCTCAGATCCGCGGCCAGATCACTATACTTGGCCGCTTTGAACAAATGTTGCTCGTCTAATCTGGATTCAAATGGCACGGTCAGCTCAATCAGTATGACCTGAAGCGTTGCTAAAGAATGAAGCACTATATCCGGCCGTCTCCGCGATTTTCTGATACTCTCTGGATATGCCCCTCGTCCAGGTAGGTCTACCGCCATCTCCCAGTCGTTTGCACAGTCAAGAAGAGATGGTAAACTGCTACAAAGTTTACTCGGTTTGGGGTGTGCTGCCTTTCCTGCCCTCAGAAAGTATGTATTTGCGGTGCTCGGCCTGGGTTTGCTATTCGCCTTCATCCTTGCCAGATCTATTGTCGCAGCAAGCTCATTTAGCACTTTGTTATGGCGTCAAGTGTATCGCCCTTGCCCTAATGACACCTTACACGCTGAGAGCACGTGTTCGAGTGTCTGCCTCCCCTGGCACAGAGGGCACTGCTCATCATCCGACTTTCCCCATTTCACAAGGTTGGTGGCCGACGGCAGCAGGTCATACATTGATCTAACAACGAAGCTGAGCCTAAGAGGTGCCATATGCCATATATAATTCCATGTCAAGGACCTCTGCAGGGCTCCTTCCCATGTAGTCCATTGGCCTTGTTGGACCTGCTGCACTGCTTTTTGCAACCTCTTATCATTCTCAGCTCCTCGTATCTCCTAAACTACCATGTCTCTGCGCTCCCTGCTTGATGCCTTGGACCACCAGCGGATGTCTCCATGACCAAATGCCTTCCATCTATTAACCACGTCATCAGCTGACTCGCGTAGCATCATTGCAAGCCTTGCCTTTCCAACTTTGTACTCTTCAACAACTGACTTGAAAGGAAGCAGAAGTTTTGACTTTTTGCAGTACAGTGCTACATCTGACAGACCTGGTGGTACCCCTAGCCACTTTCTCATGAACTTGTTGACCTTCTGCTTCCTTCCCGTTTTCAGTGTGGGCTGAATGGACTTAACCACGTCATCAGCTGACTCGCGTAGCATCATTGCAAGCCTTGCCTTTCCAACTTTGTACTCTTCAACAACTGACTTGAAAGGAAGCAGAAGTTTTGACTTTTTGCAGTACAGTGCTACATCTGACAGACCTGGTGGTACCCCTAGCCACTTTCTCATGAACTTGTTGACCTTCCGCTCTATAGCTTCCACTATACTTGTGCTTATTTCATATATAAGCAGTGGCCACAGCAACTTCGGTAACAACATGAACTGGAGGCACCACAGTTTGAACTTTTCCAGGAGTCTGCTTTGGTCTATGATCTGTAGCCCTCTGTCTGCCATTTCTATTGTCTGTTGCACTGCCTTCGAGTCTTTTAATGAGGCATCGTACACCCTGCCAAGACTTTTAACAGGTTCCTCAATGACAGTAGGGATTCTTTGGTTGGAAACCATGAATATGTCCTCTGCTATCTTCCCTTTCCTGACTGATAGGCTTCTCGACTTCTTGGGTTTGAAGCTCATTCTGCACCAGCTGACTAGTTCATCCAGGCGTGCTAACATCCTCCGGGCCTGATGTTCATCTGATGTCAGAATTGTTGTGTCATCCATGAATTCTTTGAGCGGTGGCATGTGACACATTCCACAGAGCTTTGGACCTATAGCCATTCCTTCAGCCGCATTGAGGATTACCTGCATAGTCATCACGAATAGTATCGAAGAGATTGTACACCCCATCGCAATTCCAACTTCAAGGCCAATCCACTTCGTTGTGTACTCTCTGGTTGAAAATCTGACAGCAAACCCTGAGAAATACAGCTTCAGCATTGCTGCAATCTCTTGTGGAACATGATACATTTCTAGGGCCTGCCACAACATCTGGTGTGGAACGGATCCATAAGCATTTGCTAGAATCTTAAATAATAAGGTCCATAAAGTTTCTTTTATAGAATTTATAAATGTTAGTACATCGTGTTGGTCCTTCAAAGCCTTCAATGTTCTTAGATAAATACGAGGGACGTTCAAGTCAAACCGGGACTTTTGTTTGTACAAACTAAAAGAACAAATTTGTAGGAGTGAAATTGCCATTTATTTTTCGATATAATCCCCTGCAACATGTATACACTTATCCCAGCGTTTAATTAATGCGTGAAAAGCTTTAGCGTAGAAAAATATGTCAGTAATCCCGAACCATCGTAGGACAGCCTGCTTCACTTGGTCATCAGTGCTAAAATGCTGACCTCCCAGGAACTCTTTCAGGGGTCCAAACAGGTGGAAGTCGCTCGGAGCGAGGTCTGGGCTGTAAGGGGGATGTGGTAATACCTCCCACCCGAGTTGCTGTAATTTGCACGTGGTCGTGCGTTATCCTGTGGAAACAGGACGCCTTTTCTTATCAAACCAGGCCGTTTTTTCCGCAGATGGTTATGCACATCACTTAGAATGCGACAGTACTCTTCACTGTTGATAGTGGCACCACGGGGTAGAAAATCCACGTGAATAATGCCACATTTGTCCCAGAAAACACTCGCCATCACTTTCCCAGCAGACGCAATTTTCCGAAATTTTTTGGGTGGTGGTGAGTCCGTATGCTTCCACTGCATAGATGCTCGTTTTGATTCCGGAGTGAAATGATGCACCAAGGTTTCATCACACGTAATGAAGCGATTCAGAAAATTCTAGCCTTCCCTGCCAAAACGATCCTTAAACTCAGTGCAGACTTGAACTCTTCTCTGCCGTTCAAAAGCGGAAAGCTGTCTTGGCACCCAACGTGCACTAACTCTGTTGTCCGCCATTTTCATTATCTATCAGGGACTGACCCGTGACGCGTACGCCGTAGGTACATCGTTTGTCATTAAAATATTCCGTAGGCAGAAATCAATACGAGCAAGCTTCTTGACCCAAATTCCTGCTGACGTCAAAGGTCACTGGGCGTGGCTAATTTGCTGCAGTGCATCAAAACGTTTCGTTTGCCCGGTGGCTAGTTTGCAGCAGTGTTTGCAAAAAAGGTTCATTTGCAAGAAGGTTCGTTTGCACGAATAAAAAGTTATTATACAGCACAGTTCGTCAAAATAGCTTAAAACACGTTGCCTTAAAAGTGCATCTGGAAGCATATCTAATGTTATGTCATATTATCGTTCAATTGATGCAAATGCATTGTGGATAAACGTGTTGCACAAAATTAATTGTCGTCATAAAAATTTGCGAGGCACACGGCTTGGCTTCCCATTTGTTGAGGGTTTTGTTTCGTGCTTACTGTTGCTTATAGCTTTTGCACGATTGTTCTATAAGTATCCAATATTTATATGAAGTTAATGTCCAGGGTTCTTTCTTTACGTGCCTGGCAAATAAACATTAATTTACTTTTGTGCACACATCTCTTTCTCTAACGAAAGTAATAACTGCTGAGTGACGGTGTATAACTTTAATACACATGAAGAACTTCACAATAGACCCATTGATGTGGTCAGGCAATTAGTACACAACCAAGATTAATAATAATAAAAGTCACTCATAGGTATGAAACAATCCTTTCAATCATGAAATATGGAATACAGTTGTATACTTCCATCTACAGGATATTATACACATGAATATATCTTATGGGCTATACACACACACCCATATACACATCTCCACAGCCAAAACGGCTGGTCACTGAATGCCACCCACTTCGCTGCTAAAAAAAAACTCCTCTCTCTTTTTTCACAAGCTTCGTTAGCAATCCTTTCCCTGCCAGTCTGATCAAGTGACATAGTGTCTAGATGTCTTGTTGCGAAGCGGTGTTCTGGGCCTTCTAACTACTGCATTTTCTAACTCCCAACAGATTGGATGATGAAATGATGAATGAATGAATGAATAAAATGTTAATTACAAATGTACTTGAGTTTCACTCAATAATCAATTTAAGAAGTTCTTTCTGGAATTTTCAGAAAGCATAAAATGTTCAGTCAACTATTCCTCTATTTCTAAAGTTATATCTTGTCTCTACTAGTATTGCAGAACTGTTTTTCTCATCCCTACACTAGTCACTTTGAATACGACGCCTCACAATAGCTGGTGGAATTTTCCACATCAATTACTTAACATGCGAATGGTGTGGCTCTCCTCTGGGATTGTACACAGCAGTGTCACTTGAAAGTCTTTCACTAGACCACCTAACACAGATGGGGCCTAGGATGCGAATCTAGATGACAGTATTCTGATGCTCCTGTGTATCTCCAGGAACGCACTTATTGATCTAGAATTTAAGACTTCAGGTGTAGTATGACACATATGAACTCATATGTGGCTCGCTTTTGGTCATAGGGTCTACAAGAATATGTGTTCATGAATGAGAGTGTTCAAATGTTTGCATGGTTCAGCTCTGAGAAATAATAGCGAGACAAGAAAAGTGTCTAGCTGCAGAACATTTTCTAAAATAATATAATACATGAAATAAATATAATACATGTATACATGATGATGATGTTACCGTCGCCCTTCACATAATGGAGTGCCAAGTCCATTATTCCAGTATAATAGTTTCAAATAAATCACTACTCTTGATAATTATGGTAAACGTTTGTAAGCATCGATTTCCTCTGTACATCCATAATTCAAATTCAGTTCAGTCCTCTGGCCTGATCCTGATACAATTCTAACACAATAATCTGCAATAAAACACATTATTATTAATAAATTTACATACCCTCTTGTAAATTTATTAATAATAATGTATTTTATTGCAGACTATTGTGTTAAAATTGTATCAGGATCCGGGATAGATGAAAACACAGAATAGACTCGGTTTGGTGATGCAGAACTGCTCGGCCAACAGATGGTAAATGATAGCCTTGACGAGCGTCTCTCTTTCACTCCGTCTATCTGCTTCTGCTGTATGTGTGTGAAGTTCTAACTTTACGCTGTTAGCCTTTTTATACATGGCCAGCGAACGTCTCACAGAAAAATCTGGGTCATCGGTTTCATACTGTGTAATATTTGCAGACTTCGAGCAAGGGTGTATTAGTTAGGTCCAGAAATCATCGTCGTTCTGCTCAACCTCTGCATCTTTCCATCTTCATCTATATATTCTTTTACTGGGCCGATCTTTAGCTTCCTTTGCATCTATGATTTTCCGTAATTCGCTTTGTTTATGAATTTTAGCAAATTTTGAAAGACAATTTGCACACTTTCCTCTAATATGCTGGCTCAATTTACCTTGCATATCTCCGAAAGTAAAGCACATAGCAACATTTCTTACAGAAGATAACAATATGGCCTTCACTTTCATAGAATGCCATAAATTCCGTTACTTTTTATTATTCCCTCTGTTTGCAAATTATATCAATCCATGGTACCTTTTACACAAAATTTCATCTGCTGTTACTCCATTTGCTATTCTGCACTACACACAAGCAAGAAGGTGTGTGGTTTCGTTGAACGATATTTTAGTCTACGATGAATATTGGGCAAGTGGGTCAACATGCTATATGGTTCTCTCTCAAAAAGCGATCACTAACTTAGCTCTCTCAACTGAACATCAACGTCTAAGTTCGATGAGAAAAGTTAACTCTGTCAACAGAAGATCAATGTCTAAGTTACATTGGAAAGTTAACTCTCTTAACAGAAGATCAATGCCTAAGTTACATGGAAAAGGTAACTCTCTCAACAGAAGATCAATGTCTAAGTTGCATGAGAAAGTTAACTCAGTCAACAGAAGATCATTGTCTAAGTTAGATGGGAATAGGTAATTCTCTCAACAGAAGATCAATGTCTAAGTTACATGGGAAAGTTAACTCTCTCAACGGAAGATCAATGTCTAAGTTAGATGGGAATAGTTAACTCTCTCAACAGAAGCTGACTAAGTTAGGTAGGAAAAGTTAACTTTCTCAACAGTAAGCCATTGTCTAAATTAGGTGAAAAACGTTGATTCTCTCAAATACAGACACTGTCAAAGTTAACTCTCTCAACAGACGACCGCTGACTAAATTTGGTGGAAAAAGTTAACTCTCTCAAATGAAGACAACTGTCTAAAGTGGGTGGGAAAAGGTAACTCTCTCAACAGAAGATTACTATTAACGTTAGGTGGAAAAATTTAAAACTCACAGAACGTTACAAAAAGAAAAGTTGTGTAAGTTATCTGGAAAAAGTTAACTCTCTCAAATGAAGACAATTGTCTAAGATGGGTGGGAAAAGTTAACTCTCTCAACAGAAGATTACTATTAACGTTAGGTGGAAAAATTTAACACTCACAAAACGTTACAAAAAGAAAAGTTGCGTAAGTTATCTTGAAATAGTTAACTCTCTCAAATGAAGACAATTGTCTAAGGTTGTAGTGAAATTGACAGAGATACAACGGTAAAATACCTCCAAGGATAACATATAAGGATAAAAAAAAACATAATGCGTAGGCTGCTGATGTACATGATCGCCTAGACCGCGGGTCATCATCCTCCATAATAATTGACTTGCTAGACAGGAGGGGAACGGCGGATCAAAAAGGAAAAAAATATGACTGGAAAGATTGCGTGAGACTAGAAAGGCTAAGGAGACGCAATTGGGGGGGAAACGGAGAAAAGTCACGTTTCCCAAGTTGACATAAAAAGTAAGCAACTCGACAGAAGGGACCGTAGATATGTTACGCCACAGTCATTTATTGGACGCTTTTGCAATACCAAGCCCTTGATTTGAATTCAGCGGCTAAAACGCAGATGTTTGGAATATTACAAAATTTAAAAAGTACTTTTTTCTTAATATTAATGTTAGGAATATAAAAATTAGCTGGCCGGATGGCCCATTCTGAGCAGTGAACTAATATGTTCTTAATTTTACAGACGGATAGATAATATTGAAGATAATGACAAAAGACAGTGTTGTTCACATCATCGACAGACTGTATTGAATCTAAAAGTGTCGCTAATTGCACAAAAAAACACGACCTCGAGACGCAGGTGTTCAAATCTACTTAGTATGGAAGAGACGGGATATTGTGGTGGCTGTGTCTAAAAATAACTTTTAACGACAAAATTTTGGAGGGGAGAGAAAGGTTGGTTCAAAAAATCAAGTACATTTTGTAGAAACGCAAGTAGAGACGGACAGACTAACAGATAAACATCCATACTTGACTGAAGCATGACTGAAATGACTTTAGTGTAGGAAATTTGAAATTCAAAAAAACCTAGGCAGTGATTGGCCACAGACAAGCATATTTTCGGCGCTTAGACGCGGATTTGGGGTCATTTCTCAATAGTTGTTCAGTGATAGACACAGATTTTAAAGTGTGGTGATTTCCATATGAAAGAAAGTGAAAGAAGTTTAGGGACGCCATACTATAGCCAGCAGCTCAGCTGAGTTTTGCTAGCAATTCTGTGTTATTTATTCATAATCTGGTAAGATTGAAATTATTTCTTTATATATTTTGAATATTGTTTCATGTTTGAGTGATTTGATACTGCCATATCGAAATCTAGCCTTACAAACAAGTAGGGATTTGCTCTAGACCCCCCGCCCAAGTCAGGGTCTAGGGACCAACAATGTACATAAACTCCAGCAAGGGTTAGGCAAGACAGATCAAGTGTTGAGAATAATGAAACATATTACCTATCCTCTTTTAGGGCAGAAAACTAATAAATATTTTTCAGAATCTATAGTCTGGGAGGATCTATCTGATGTAAAACCACCATGGTAAATGTGCTGTTTGGTCAGAGAGATCTGACCTGTCTGTATGATGTGGTTGTTGTGTCAGTGTTGTGTCCAGACGTGGGTAGAGAATAGATTTTGACACATGGCCCATACTTTGATTGCAGAGCTGTGAGTTTCTGTTGTCAACAAAGCAGTGTCTATTCAGTTGGTGACTTTACTCGAGTGTATCGGTGCAGTACTTGTGACAGAGACCACCATTATTGCCCGCCAGCACGGAGAGGTGGGACCACCTGATTTCAGCACCAGAGCTACAACTACAAGATGAGTGAGCCTCTGGTCTGCTGGACATTCACCAACGCTTTGTAGTTACTAATATCCCCATAAAAATTCCCACCATTTTCTGGACACTGTGTAGTCAATATAGACAGGTGTGATGAGGCCACCCCAACAGCACAAACATTAACTATCCTCCCAAGTAGATGACTACTAGAACATTTTAATAAAACTAACTAGTATAGTACATATATATGTACACTATTGCATTTATGATATAATATTCCATGCATTTCTTTCATAATCTCTAAATCCTTTTAAGTTCTGGTCAACCTAAAAAAATTGATCCAGAACAAAATAAATGTAATATAATTTTATCAAAAAATTTTACACACGTGAGTTAGTTCAGTGTATTTTAACATTTATTAATATTATTAGTCTTGTTAAATATCTGTGGGTATATCTATAACCTATTACACCACACTACATATCATAACCCTAGACACTTTACGTAGCCACATTCATTAAAAAAAAAAAAAATTAAGTGTGAGGTCGTAGTGGTAGCAAGAAAGGCCTTCTGACAATTCTCAACTACATTTTATCTCAGGAGCCTTCACAGCTGGCCTCATACAATTACATTTAGTAATATCACCATCATACAATACCATCAACACCACTACATAAATTGGGGTCTTGTCCAGGGATAATTAGCCCAACAGTAATATTAGGATCTCCTGGTGGGAGAAATAAAAGTAGGGAAATAAATTGTAAAATTCCCTTTAAAATTAAAAGTGTCCCTGCAGATAAAAGTTGGTGAATCTTCACAGCCAGTAATAATTAATTAGTTAACTGGTTAGTTAGAATTGGTTAGACTATAGTCATAAGAAGTACTTAGTGTATTTACTGGTTAGAGATTTATCTTGTATATTATTATATTGTCTAAAAAGTATGGCGGAGCTGGCAAAATTTAGATCAGCTGCTGTGCTCACCGCGAAGGAGATGGGAATGGATGGTCAAATTTTAATTCAATACGTAACGGCTGAATGTGATAAATATATTGAACGGGAAGAAAGGAGATTAGAAAAAAAGGCTGAAAGAAAATTGGAGTCTGACAGGTTGGTTGAAGAGAAGAAGTTAGAGGCTGAGACTAAGAGGCTGCAAATTGAGGCAGAAGAAAAACGACAGCAAAGGGAGGCAGAAGATAAAAAGGCCGAAAGGGAGGCAGAAGATAAAAAGGCCGAAAGGGAGGCAGAAGATAGAAGGTTGCAAAGGGAGCACGAATTACGACTAAGGGAGCTGGAATTACAAGGCCAGGCTCCTGAAAATGGTGCCAGCCCTTTTGCCTCAGATGCTACGCCCAGTCTGGGAGCCTCAAACTCAGCTATGGGGTTTCATTTAGACCATTTTGTTGAAAAAGACGATGACATAGAGGGGTACCTAGGACGTTTTGAGTTATTAGCTACTACATATGGGTTAGAGAGAGAGAGGTGGAGCTTAAAGCTATCACAGGGATTGAGAGGTACTTCTTATGAAGTATTGCCAAAATGAACAGGGAAGACCAAGACAATTATGACATGTTAAAGCAGGCTTTGTTATTAAGGTACGAGAAGAATGGTGAATTTTATCGTAAGAAATTTAGAAATGCCAAACTGTTGTCTGGGGAGACATACCACCAATTCTCTGCTAGACTAGAAACCTATTTGGAGAAATGGACGGCTCTGGGGAAGACCCAAGATCTTAAAGAAATGATCATGATTGAGCAATTGAGAGAGTCCATGGCTCCAGACATGAGAAAATTTCTCATGGAACAAGGTGCAGAGAAGTTGGGGGAAATTTTAAATGTTGCTGAGAGGTATCAGGCAGCCCAGGCAGAGGTAAGTGGTGCTAAAAAGAAGCACATAGACAATTTTAAAGCTCCACAGCAATTTAATAAATTTGATAATAGAGAGCAGGGAAATAAAGGTAGGACAAACTTTGAGCGGCCAAGAAATGACTATCGCGACAGAAACTCACAGTTCAATGACCAAAAGTTCAATGAAAGAAAACCGTTGAACCAAGGAAAAAGATGGTGTAAATGGTGCAAGAAGGATAACCATAACACCGAATTTTGTAGAAGGAAACCTTCAAACATTGCTGCAATGAAGTCGGGGACGCAAAGATTAAAGGTTAATCCTAAGGGACAACAGGAACCTTATCACCCCCCAGTTTGTGAGGATGTTATTTGTAATGGGGTCACCATAAGGTGCCTTTATGATACAGGTTTGGATTATGATTCAGTTGTGAAGTCTAGCCTAGTGGACCCAAGTCAGTATACCACAGAAACAGTGGAAATACAAGGGGCGACTAAGGACATACCACTCATGACACTTCCCATCGCAAGTATAACGGTGAAAACTCGCTATGTGGAAGGAGAAATCAGAGCAGCAGTGATAGATGAACCAATCTACCCTCTGATATTGGGGTGTAGATACGTCTTCTTGGGGAATCCCGAGAAACCCGTGATCATGGCGACAGTGCAGACCAGGTCACAGAAGAAGGAGGAAGAAGGTGAACCTATAAATGCTCATCCAGAGGAGATGAGGAAGGCGCAGGCTGAGGATAGGACACTCAAGCCCTGTTTTTAAAAAATTGCCCAAATGCCACACACCTCCGAGCAAGGGGGAATATTTCATGAAGAACAAACTCTTATACAGGAAGGCCGGAACTGGAACAAATGGTCACAACCAGCTGGTTCTTCCCACTTCATATAGAGATAAAGTGATGGAACTCGGGCATGCGATTCCCTTCAGTGGTCACATGGGGATCAGCGCCACAGGACAGCGTATAGCTTGTCATTACTTCTGGCCAGGGATAACGGAGGATATAAAAAGATATGTCAAATCCTGCCCAGAATGTCAAAGGGTAGCTCCAAAGCACTGGACTGCTCCTGCAACTCTAGGGGAAATGCCCATAGTGGGAACACCTTTTGAGAGGGTTGCAGTGGATATTGTAGGACCTCTCACTCGGACCAAGAGGAGGAACAGTTACATCCTTACTCTGGTGGACACTTGTTCTATGTGGGGAGAGGCGGTAGCCCTGCCATCAATTGATTCAAAACATGTAGCAGAGGCACTACTTACAATATTTACCCGATTAGGATTCCCGCATCAAATCTTGACGGATAATGGTTCTCAGTTCAAGGGGAAACTAACGGAAGAAGTTTTTAAGCTATTTCAAGCCAGGCACTTTCATTGTAGTCCGTACCATCCACAAGGGAACGGCCAGGTAGAGAGGTTCAACGGGACTCTCATTTCTATCCTGAGAAAGCTGGCACACGAAAAACCGGATCTGTGGGATCAATTCCTGCCCGCCGCATTGTTTGCGTACCGGGAGGTACCACATAGTTCAACCGGGATGGCTCCCGCAACTCTGCTATTTGGGAGGCCAATAAAAGGTCCTTTAGAAGCTTTATTAAGGACCTGGACAGATGAGAAGGCGGAAGAGACTGTTACCTCATCGTATCAATACGTGAACGAACTGACCACTCGTTTGAAAGCTGGATGGAAACTGGCAAATGATAATTTGAAGCAAGCCAGGAAGAAACATGCAGCATATTTTAATAGGAAGGCAAAGGACAGGGAACTGGCAGTCGGAGAGAAGGTGCTGCTTCTACTACCCGGAAGCCAGAATAAATTACAAATTGGTTGGCAAGGTCCATATACGGTTCTAGAGAAGGTGTCTAGAACAAACTATAAAATTGACAAAAAGGGGAAGGAAAAAGTTTATCATGTAAACCTGTTAAAGAAGTATCTGGACAGACCACTCCAGGAAAGCACCCCCTTATTGACCTTGGCTATTGCAACCCAGATGCAAAAAGAACCACTCACCTCACATGAATACCCATTACATCCTTGTGAAACCGCAGCACAGGTAAAAGTCAGTAAGCACCTGACTAAAAACCAGAGGGAGAGAGTTCAACAGGTTCTGGAGGAACATACAGATGTATTAACAGATAAACCAGGCCATACAAATTTGCTACAGTATGACATGAAACTGGTAGACTCAAACCCAATCTGTATGAGAGCCTATTCTATTCCGTTCGCGAAGGAGAAGGCATTGAAGGAAGAAATAGAGTATTTGTTGAAGGAGGGGATTATTTCGCACAGTGAATCATCTTTTAGTTCTAGTGTCGTTTTGTTGAGAAAACCGTCTGGGGAACACAGACTGTGCATAGATTACAGGAAACTGAATGCTGTCACAGAAGGACAAGTGGATCCATTACCAGACACAAAACAGTTATTTGCCAGACTGAACAAGGCAAAATACTTTTCAAAAGTGGATCTTAGTAAAGGCTATTACCAGATCCCAGTGAAGCCTGAAGTGAGACCTTATTTGGCTTTTAGCACTTCGGATGGACATTATGAATTCAATATGCTACCATTCGGATTGAAAAATGCTCCGAGTGTGTTTTCAAGGATGATGCGCAAATTGTTGGATCCCCTGAATAACCCATGTATCACAAATTTCATGGATGATATTCTCGTCGCCACCGAGACATTTGAAGAACACATTGAAGCTCTGGAGATGTTGTTTGATAGACTTCGGGAGGCGAACTTAACTGCTAGGCCAACAAAATGTTGTATTGGATGCAAAGAGTTGGAATTCTTGGGACACACTGTATATCAGGGTAATATGACCCCTGATCCTAAGAACTTGGAAAAACTGCAGAGAGCACCTAGGCCACAAACAAAAAAAGACGTGCGATCATTCGTGTCGTTATGCGGATTTTATCAGAAATACATCAAAAATTTTAACGCTATATGTGCTCCTCTGACTGATCTGACTCGCAAGGGACTTCCAGATAAAATTATTTGGACTGCACAATGTGAACTAGCGTTCCAAGAGTTAAAAGAAAAACTCACTAGCAAGCCTATTCTCAAACTGCCTGATTTGACACAGGACTTTGTCTTAAGAACCGATGCAAGTAATGTAGGACTCGGAGGGGCTTTGTTGCAAAGATCATCTTCACCTGATGGGGAACTTAAACCAGTCGCTTATGCAAGCCGCAAATTGAATAAGGCGGAACAAGGATACTCCACAAGCGAAAAAGAATGTTTAGCATTAATCTGGGCAATAAAGAAGTTTCAAATCTATCTGTATGGTAGGACTTTTGTGGTGGAGACGGACCATCAGCCTCTCGTATTTTTTATCTCAGGCTAAGCATGAAAACGCAAGATTGCTGAGGTGGTCTTTATTGCTTCAACCTTATCAGTTCAGTATCCAATATATCCCAGGCAAATTGAATGTCGGTGCAGATTTCCTCAGTCGGCACCCCTGTGATCAAAATTAGAGTAGTGGCAGACGTGAGGAGTAATTTTACCTATGTGTATCGCTGGTTTTGGAACTTGCCATAGGCATGTTTTCAAGTGGGGAGATGTGTAGTGAAATTGACAGAGATACAACGGTAAAATACCTCCAAAGATAACATTTAAGGATAAAAAAATAATGCGTAGGCTGCGAATAGTACATGATCGCCTAGACCGCGGGTCATCATCCTCCATAATAATTGACTTGCTAGACAGGAGGGGAACGGCGGATCAAAAAGGAAAAAAATATGACTGGAAAGATTGCGTGAGACTAGAAAGGCTAAGGAGACGCAATTGGGGGGGAAACGGAGAAAAGTCACGTTTCCCAAGTTGACATAAAAAGTAAGCAACTCGACAGAAGGGACCATAGATATGTTACGCCACAGTCATTTATTGGACGCTTTTGCAATACCAAGCCCTTGATTTGAATTCAGCGGCTAAAACGCAGATGTTTGGAATATTACAAAATTTAAAAAGTACTTTTTTCTTAATATTAATGTTAGGAATATAAAAATTAGCTGGCCGGATGGCCCATTCTGAGCAGTGAACTAATATGTTCTTAATTTTACAGACGGATAGATAATATTGAAGATAATGACAAAAGACAGTGTTGTTCACATCATCGACAGACTGTATTGAATCTAAAAGTGTCGCTAATTGCACAAAAAAACACGACCTCGAGACGCAGGTGTTCAAATCTACTTAGTATGGAAGAGACGGGATATTGTGGTGGCTGTGTCTAAAAATAACTTTTAACGACAAAATTTTGGAGGGGAGAGAAAGGTTGGTTCAAAAATCAAGTACATTTTTGTAGAAACGCAAGTAGAGACGGACAGACTAACAGATAAACATCCATACTTGACTGAAGCATGACTGAAATGACTTTAGTGTAGGAAATTTGAAATTCAAAAAAACCTAGGCAGTGATTGGCCACAGACAAGCATATTGTCGGCGCTTAGACGCGGATTTGGGGTCATTTCTCAATAGTTGTTCAGTGATAGACACAGATTTTAAAGTGTGGTGATTTCCATATGAAAGAAAGTGAAAGAAGTTTAGGGACGCCATACTATAGCCAGCAGCTCAGCTGAGTTTTGCTAGCAATTCTGTGTTATTTATTCATAATCTGGTAAGATTGAAATTATTTCTTTATATATTTTGAATATTGTTTCATGTTTGAGTGATTTGATACTGCCATATCGAAATCTAGCCTTACAAACAAGTAGGGATTTGCTCTAGACCCCCCGCCCAAGTCAGGGTCTAGGGACCAACAATGTACATAAACTCCAGCAAGGGTTAGGCAAGACAGATCAAGTGTTGAGAATAATGAAACATATTACCTATCCTCTTTTAGGGCAGAAAACTAATAAATATTTTTCAGAATCTATAGTCTGGGAGGATCTATCTGATGTAAAACCGCCATGGTAAATGTGCTGTTTGGTCAGAGAGATCTGACCTGTCTGTATGATGTGGTTGTTGTGTCAGTGTTGTGTCCAGACGTGGGTAGAGAATAGATTTTGACACATGGCCCATACTTTGATTGCAGAGCTGTGAGTTTCTGTTGTCAACAAAGCAGTGTCTATTCAGTTGGTGACTTTACTCGAGTGTATCGGTGCAGTACTTGTGACAGAGACCACCATTATTGCCCGCCAGCACGGAGAGGTGGGACCACCTGATTTCAGCACCAGAGCTACAACTACAAGATGAGTGAGCCTCTGGTCTGCTGGACATTCACCAACGCTTTGTAGTTACTAATATCCCCATAAAAATTCCCACCATTTTCTGGACACTGTGTAGTCAATATAGACAGGTGTGATGAGGCCACCCCAACAGCACAAACATTAACTATCCTCCCAAGTAGATGACTACTAGAACATTTTAATAAAACTAACTAGTATAGTACATATATATGTACACTATTGCATTTATGATATAATATTCCATGCATTTCTTTCATAATCTCTAAATCCTTTTAAGTTCTGGTCAACCTAAAAAATTGATCCAGAACAAAATAAATGTAATATAATTTTATCAAAAATTTTACACACGTGAGTTAGTTGAGTGTATTTTAACATTTATTAATATTATTAGTCTTGTTAAATATCTGTGGGTATATCTATAACCTATTACATCACACTACATATCATAACCCTAGACACTTTACGTAGCCACATTCATTAAAAAAAAAATTAAGTGTGAGGTCGTAGTGGTAGCAAGAAAGGCCTTCTGACAATTCTCAACTACATTTTATCTCAGGAGCCTTCACAGCTGGCCTCATACAATTACATTTAGTAATATCACCATCATACAATACCATCAACACCACTACAAAGGTGGGTGGGAAAAGTTAACTCTCTCAACAGAAGATTACTATTAACGTTAGGTGGAAAAATTTAACACTCACAAAACGTTACAAAAAGAAAAGTTGTGTAAGTTATCTGGAAAAAGTTAACCCTCTCAAATGAAGACAATTGTCTAAGGTGGGTGGGAAAAGTTAACTCTCTCAAAAGAAGATCACTGCCTACGCTAAATTTTAGATTTTATTTTGGGTGGGAAAAGTTAACTCTCTCAACAGAAGATCACTGCCTAAGCTAAATAGAACAAAGTTAACTCTCTCAACAGAAGATCACTGTCTAAGTTAGATATAAAAGTTAACTCTCTCAACAGAAGATTACTGTTAACACTCACAAAACGTTACAAAAAGAAAAGTTGTCTAAGTTATCTGGACAAGGTTAACTCCCCCAAAAAACGACAAATTGTCTTATTTAGGTAGAAAAAGTTAACTCTCTCAACAGAAGATTACTGTATAAGTTAGGTAGAAAAGGTTAACTCTCAAATGAAGAAACCTATCTAAATTACTTGAGCACGTTGGACGTTGTTAACCTGTCAATATATGAAGCCACGAACGTGAGTGTGTGATGATTATCTACAGGGTAATTGAAAATTCACTTCCTATATTTAAACTGTTTTTTCTTCACTTCTGTCCAACTAATTTATACTAAACAAATGTCAAAAGAGAGACAGGTAGCTGTCACTCTATTTCATCAAACGCTATTTGACATTACCACAACAACTCCACCTGAAATACGGCATGTTACACATATGATTTAATAGCGGGTAGCCATTTTGGCTATCTCTTGTAACGTCTGTTTATTGTTCATGTTAGATTTTATTTCGGTTTACTTTGCTTTTGTGAATAACAATATTTAAAAAAAAACCCGTATTAGTCGAATGGCAGTTATTGTTCATTGTTTTAACATTGGTTATATGTATAGCTAATAGATACAAGCGAAACTTTGGGGTCAAAGTGGCTAAGAGGTATGTGTCCGTCTCGAATTCTAAAGGTACCAGGTTCGATTCCCAGTAAACGAAATGTAATTTATGGAAAAAAATTTTTTTCAGAACCAGTGGTCCTTATGATATCATACTCCCCCGTGGTCTCCTGGGTAGTGAGATCGGATGCCTAGCCTTCTTGGATAAGGGCGAAAAAATGGGAGATCGCGTGTGCAAGTTTCACATGTTAAAAATCCCTCGGCAGTTGGAAATCGTAAAGAGTAGGCCATAAGAACGCTGCTCTGGCAAAATTTAAAAATTAGAAACCCACCCACCACAAAATCATTTATAGAATGTGCGATTCCTATATACACGCATTGGGATTCTCACCGTTGCTATGGAGTGGGTGCGCTGAGCTGAGATTCTCCTTGTGTGATCTAAGGGAGGAGATCGGAGCACTGATGGAGATGTTCGTGTGTAATGAAGATAGTCCTTAAAACAAAACCAAACCACATCAAACCAAACCAAACCAAATCAAACCAAAGCAAACCAAATCAAACCAAACCAAACCAAACCAAACCAAACCAAATCAAACCAAACCAAACCAAACCAAATCAAACCAAACCAAATCAAACCAAATCAAACCAAACCAAACCAAATCAAACCAAACCAAATCAAATCAAACCAAACCAAACCAAACCAAACCAAATCAAACCAAACCAAATCAAACCAAACCAAGCGAGACTATAAAATTTAAAAATAGAAAGTGACTTTCTAGTCAGCCTGTGTAGATCTCGTTTAAAATATAAGTTGGTAGGAAAGTCGAAGTCCAATGCCTTTTGAAATGTTTGACAGTCAGTAAATTGCTTCTGTCCATTGCCGTGTAGGGGATAGGTTTTCCAACGAGGTCACGTAACGCCCTCCTGATCCCTTGCTCAAGGTTCTTGTTCTTTCCATACCTGCACTATTATTTTTTTTTTAAAGTTTCGTGTGGCTTACGTTACTACAGGATGTGGTAGACTGCCCCCATGCCCAACCTTCGAATCGCTTCATACGACATTCCATGGAAGGTCACAGTGTTAAAATGCTTTGCTCTCATTTCGGGACTTGATGACACACGAGTGATATGCGTGTTAATTATATGTTAATTAACTGAATATAAAAATTGTAATCTTTCATAGACATATTTAGGAAACAAATATTTCCTCATTCTCAAAGCGAGATAGAGAGAGAGAGAGAGAGAGAGAGAGAGAGAGAGAGAGACAGAGAGACAGAGAGACAGAGAGAGAGAATGAAAGGGGAGAGAAAGAGAAACAAAGAAAAAACTTCTGAAGACATAATCGAAAAATATTGACATATAAACAAAAGACCGACATGTACCGTGTAGTATCCGGTGGTCTATCAGGAGACAAAGAAAGAGAAGGCTACTTCTCCCTCAAATATGTCGTACGAGTTGGTAACCTCATCATGTTAAATATATGTTGCTACAGAAACCACTTCTACAAGTGCACAGTAGCTTTTAATCACTATACTAGGTCCAGCTTCGACAGATGTTGTGACCAGTTCCTTTCCTCGCGACCTATGCCTTCCCTAACTCAAGAGCAGAATCAGGTACTAATTTACAGCTGGATAGACTGGAGCGGGACGACACCACGTTTCGAACCCAGTACCTTTGCCGCTAGAGGCCAGCGCTCTAACCACTATGCCAATAAGATGGTAATTCAGCAAAGTATTATTAATATATTAGCTCTGTACATGAGTATTTTGAAAAACAAATGAGTCCTACGGGTGCAACCATCACTTTTAATCAACCAAGTTATCAAGTCCAATTAAGGATTTATATTTACATACTGTATATAAACATGAATATTTATTTATGAAATAATGTTGAAACAAGGATAAATAATGAAAATGATTACTTTAGAAAATAGTTAAATGAGATTTTATCTTCATCGATATTTGTTGGGGGGAGAGTGTCCATGCACATTGTCAGTCTAACACTTAACTTTAGCAGGCCCTGCTGATACGCAGTCACTGGAGTCGTGTGTTAGTGATGCTGGTTGTGCACAGATTCTTGATTTTTCCGTCTCACGTTAGGAATCGCATTGCTTTTGGGATCACATTTGTTACGTTGCAAGAGTAAATCCCACAAATGTCGCAGTTTCGAGTGTCCTCTAGACACGTCTCTTATAAGTGGTGTCCAGAGTTGTATACTAGTAACTAGTACCAGAAACTGAGAGAATATTCAAAAGAATACCTCTCTTAAGTCTTTTGTCTCCTGGTGTAAGCATCAGGCGACCTCGACTTTCCTCCACCATCTCACCTTCCTCTGATTTTTCCTGGTGCACATGAGCATGAAATCTCAGACCCTCAGGGCAGATTAAATTGTGATAAAAGACCGGAAGAGTGTAAATGAAACATAGTTGTATATATGTATATCAATCTGACATACAGTGTTGACATGTGAAATATGCATTATGATATATATCATCATCATCCTCCCTCGGCTCTCTTGTCTTTTTCGAGAAAACCCACAGGAAGCAGTCATGAACTCTTGCAGGGGTGGTTTATGTGGCAATTTATTTTACATAATGAGGTTGCCAGCGTCATACACAACTTTACAGACATAAGAATTGCGTACATGTTGAAGGCATATGTAAAATAATAAAATGTACATGTTGAAGGCATATGTAAAATAATAAAATGTACATGTTGAAGGCATATGTAAAATAATAAAATGTACATGTTGAAGGCATATGTAAAATAATAAAATGTACATGTTGAAGGCATATGTAAAATAATAAAATGTACATGTTGAAGGCATATGTAAAATAATAAAAATGTACATGTTGAAGGCATATGTAAAATAAGAAAATGTACATGTTGAAGGCATATGTAAAATAATAAAATGTACATGTTGAAGGCATATATAAAATAAGAAAATGTACATGTTGAAATTGGAAACCTTTTACTAACTCCTATCCTGGCGTCGGAAGAGAATTAGAATGCGTGGGGAATCAGAAAACCTCAGGTCTTATACTTAACATTTCGCCAACACGAAATTGAATTTTGCTAGTTTATTTTCATTAAAACCAACCGCAGTTTAGGCCAGTTTATTTTTTCTATTTAAAGCCAGTCACCGTTTACTCTAGTTTATTTTAATATGTGTCCACCTACACATTGTCATAATTATTAACATCGCCATGTATGGTAAGTGTAACTAATTTTTCAATATTGGTGTCTCTGTCTATTCCAATCAGAGACCTCGCCGGAATTAATTATATCATATGCTTTGCCCTAAGTCCTCCATATTGTAATAATCTGGACATAGAAAGGTCAATAATGCAAGTCACTCCTTCAAGATAATAATAAGTTTTCTTTAAATGACCATCAATAGCCAAGCTGAACGGAACGTAATACGTAATCCGAATGTCTGAGTCAGAAAATGTACTTTGTATTTTGTGTTTTACGACAGTCCACGTCTGAGTGTAAGATAAGGGGCCATGTTTTACGCTATTGTGATTGCATCGCTGCTGACTTGTCATAATTAGAAAGATAAACATTTCAAGGTTGGCTTAAGCTTAAGTGAAAGATAAGATGGTTCGAGGAGTGTACGCCCAACGAAAAAGGTAATTACTGGCAAAAGTAATTACGTAGTAGAACAGCCCCAACTAAGATGGTTTGGCCATGTCTGCAGAATGGGAAGAGATCGGCTACCACGACAAGCATGGGAAACAAAGAGCTAGGGATCCAGACCCCCAGGACGACCCAGAGTCTGCTGGGAGGACAACATTAGACAATCTTTGAAGGACTGAGGACTAGAATGGAACCAGGCCAGGAGGAAGACAGCTGATAGGATAGTCTTGCGTTCTCTCTTCCAAACCTCTACACCTCACGGTAGAAGGAGAACGACTAAGTAAGTAAGTAAGTAATTACGTATTTGCTAGCGAGATAATTAATAGGCACTAAAAGAACTATATTTTCTGCCTGTCCCTCTATTCTATTCCAGTTTGTGACTCACTCCCTCCAAAAAAGATAAATATATAGTGGATGGAGCAGACATCATCATATCAGTTGAAATAAACTATTAATACAGAGTCAACCACCTTTGCCATAAGGCAATGAGTATTGCTGAAGAAATCTGATCGCTCGCTCGTATCTTCACCAGAGTTACTAATTACTGTCGATTGTTGTGTTCCGGGGTCTCGAGCTATGGAATATGCTACAACCTTGACCAAAATACGCAGTTCGGTGTTGTACAGACATTAGGTGATAGCGAGAGTCTGGAATATTGTGAGATTGATTGGAAGAGGTTCTCCGTGGTCACCTCCAGCAGTTTGTTGATCCCCACAAAATGTCTTATTATATCACACCCTCATAGATAGTTATAGGCTGGAAAACCGTCATCGACACACTCAACGACTGTGTTCACCTGTTTCTTAAAAGTTATAATTATGCGGTGCGAACGTACAACACTAGATCAGCCTCACGTTAGTGGCATACAAATAAATCACTGGTTGGCTCATACAACTACAATCATGATTACAGTGGAAGATGACAAATGGTACTTAGCAGATGTTTCTTACATGGACACCCTAATGTAGATATACTTAGTTATAATGGAACTGTACAATGTATGCCAATGCACCTCAGTCTAATCGCCATAACTATATTTATCAACTGCGACTTCACTACGACGTACCTGAGTCAACGTAAGATTATTCAAACACATATTTCAAGTTGGCATTTTCTAAACCATCATCTCGCATCTTGCGATACGATTCTTTCGTTTAACATAAGGCTGTCTCAGGCTCCAGTATTTATATTCCCATCATACATTAATATTGATCCGCTTAGCATTGGCCGGTTATTTCATACATGTTGTCTAGCTCAGTGAGGTTCTCTGGGGTCGACTATTCAATAGAGAATAACTACGGGACAAATAACCTTTATTTCTCTTCTCTTCCTGAAAAGTCACTACATACTCACATGATTTGGTTCCAAGATGGCTTCAAATCTCGTGAGTCAATGTCTCACTCACGTTTCGGACCCTACAGATAATTGAATCTGGTCCTAAAACGCTTAGTCCACATTCATAAATCTTTCAACACACAAAACAATAACTGTAAGATCTACATTGCGCCTCAACTTGACTGAACAAACACTTGACACATGCCACATTGAAACTAAAGTCCTACAGGATATCCAGTGCGATCGCGCTAGGAACTCGATAGTCACCAGTTTTCATTCGAGTCCCACATATATTCCCCATATCTTAGACTTTCACATAATCGGCCTTCACCTATCGAAAAAATGGTCCCGGCTTCGATCGTATCAGAGGAGAGTTCATTCAAGAGTAATCTTTTCACTTACCTTGGTTATTAGGTAATATATGTCCCAAACTGCCATTCCTTCGGAAAATAACGACACTTAAACATATGGGGGGTCCAGTAAAGCATTACACACGATTAGGGTATTAGCGACAACCTCAATCAACCTTCACCCACAAATTAACTGTAGATTCAACTTTTTCCCCGTGCGCACCAGGCACGTCGACATGGAACTACACAACAGTGTCACCACATAAGGACGATAGCCAAATCCACCACCACACTCATACGGCGACAAATTCCAGCCGTATATTAGCATTCGAAACTACTCTTGATGACAACAAGAACATTATAGTTTGACTTACGATTTGTCCTAAAGACCTACCCCTACTGATACTTCACCGTACATGAACTCGTCCTACTCTGACTATGAACCAATACAATATTAATCACATTAAAATTTCAGCGCCACTTAGCATACTTACTGAAGCTACACCCAAAGAAAAAATCTATTACTTAACCCAACCTCAAAAGAATATATCGCAGAAAAACATGGATCCCGCGCTATCAGCCGGAGTTATCCCATCCGGCGGGTGTTCACGACTCCAGACGCCCCCAGACACACACAATTCCTATCAACCCCGCGGTCAGTATCTCACTCATATAATGAACTTTACATCTTAAGCTATATTCCGTGCTTTTTAACATCCATATTTGCAGAACCAGCCACACTTAAATACACTAGCTCTATACCTAACTTTCGAATATACATTGGAAGATATCAATCGGGGAATAGCAACGTCAAAAGTCATCCTCCACCCCCCCCCCCCCATTATCACCCCAAATTCGCCCGGGATATAACCAAAAAAAAATCGCGAAACTTTTTTTTTTTTATTCTTACTGAAATTACCTATCTCAATATAGGTGCATACAGTAACACATTCAGCTCCCCCCAACGCTTGATATACATGACGGCAGATGCTGAAAACTATTCATACAGGAATAACTATATCCTTTAAAAGCCTAATATGACGGCACCCTATAGTCGCGAATTATGCGACCGCGACTGGCTGAGAATGCCTGTCTCCATATACTGTGCCCAGAAATTTATTTCACCCTACACTGTCATTATCTTTCCCCAGGGAAGGTTGTCTTCCTAACCAGCATGGTCGTAATGTTGTGATACAATCATTATATTATTAAATTACAAATGTGTATCTATCATGATATAGAAAAGGAACTACTATAGAACTAGACATATCAAGAAGTCTAAGCCCTAATAGTTATGTGGAATCATGTGGGCATCTTGACAGAATGTCTGCCATCACATTATCTGATCCCCGAATAGCTCGCACAGAGAAATGAAAAGGTTGAAGAGCAATTGCATATCGAGTAGACCTCGCGCTCTTCAAATTCTTACTCTGTATAGCAGTAAGAGCTTTTTGGTCTGTTTCTACTATGAAATGTGCGCCTAGAAGGAATCTCTGTAGTTTGAGGATCGACCAAACCATAGCTAATAGCTCACGGTCTAAAACCGAATAATTCCTTTCTGCCGCATTAAGTTTTCTGGAAATATACATTACAGGATGCAGAGTTCCAGAGTACTCTTGCATTAGTGCCGCTCCAATCCCAGTGGATGAAGCGTCACTACGAAGAACGAATGTCTTATCTTTAGTGGGTAGCACTAAAATAGGTGGTGTTGAAAACAGTGTTTTAATCTTATCCAGAGAGCATTGGCATTCCTGAGACCAGTGGACCACATTAGGCGAACCTTTCTTTAGAAGTGTTGAGAGAGGTGCCATGATAGAGGATAGATTCTGAATGAATCTGCCATAAAATTGAATAAGACCTAACAGACTTCTCACCTGTTTTTTAGTCTTAGGGATTGAGACGTTAAGTATCTTACTAGTATTATGGTCCTCTGTCTTTAGGAAACCATGACCAACTCGGTGGCCTAGGAAAGAAATTTCGCTAAAACCAATATAGGCTTTAGAGGGTTTCGCTGTCAGGTTGTGCTCACGCAAAGTAGACAGCAATTCATCTAACCCTGAATAGTGATCTTCCCAAGTATCGCTGAAAAGACAGATGTCGTCTAGATATGCAATGACATCTGACCGATAAGATCGGATTCGGGCGGCGCTCGATCATGCCGTTACGAAATGTAGCTGGTGCGTTCATAAGACCGAAAGGCATAAAATTCCATTGGAACAAACAAATACTCTACGGTGTTGTGAAAAAAGCCGTGACGAGGTTTGGCGCCGTTCAGATAAAGGAATCTTTGCCACATTACTCCTTTTAGACAAATCAAATTGTAGGTTGTGAAAAAAATGAGATTTGTGTGAGAGTCGTAAGTAAGTGCAGCTAGCTCTTCACATAAAGGCATAGGTTTCGGCATCGAACTTCGTTACTTGATTCGTAATTTTTCAGATAGTCATCACGCAAATCGAAAAAAGTATGTTATTGTCTTTTTTACGCACAATAACCATCGGCGAAGATTATGCAGAGGTGGATGGTTCGATTATTTTCAAATCTATCATCTCATCCAACTCTTTCTCGACCTGTGCTTGAAAATGTATAGGTATAGGATAAGGTCTAACCCTAATAGGAGTATGGTCAGTTTTAGAACAATGTCATGTTTCAATGACATGACGTTTGGTCCAGGGGATGTCTGTCAGTGATGAGTACCATCCTGAAATGTTTGCAACATAGTTGAAACTTGTCGCTGTTCTCCTAGAGACAAATCAGGAGAGACAGTAACGTTCTTCCATGATTCACTGGAATGAAGTGGGATCATTGGAAGAGGAAGATTTACATCTGAAAAACTTGTTTCCTCATCCTGTATCACGGACAGTGATGAGTAATGACCATGTGGTACTGGAGAATTGTCCGTTGCTTGGAAAATGGGTTCCAAATAATCCGGACGTTCATGGAATTCAGTAAGCATATTGATGTGGAAGGTTTTATGCTTCCCATCAATATCGACAATATAGTCGACATCGGAAATTTTCGATATTATATCGTACGGACCTTTCCAAGAAATAAGTAGTCTGTTTTCCCTACAAGGGAGTAATACAAATGCTTTGTCACCAGGACAAAGTTGTCGTAAGCATCTCTTCTTATTGGCAAATTGCCTTGCCTTCTGTTTCGCAAATTCAGAAGAAGAAGTTGCTAATTTGCATGCTTCGATAATCTTTCGTCTCAACGCGATGACATATTCGTAGTATGGGGATTGACTTGTTCGTCATCCCCGTCACAATATTGTCAGATGTTATGTAGATCGTGATCCCCAGGACAACGACATAGGGCCACGCGGACGCGCGCCAAAGACGAGTTCAAAGGGAGAAAATCCTGTAAGTGTTCATTGGGTACCTCTCTGTAAGCGAAGAGGGCCGCAGGTAAAAACTCTGTCCCAGTCTTGAGGATGATCCTCAGTTATCTTCCCAGTAAGTTTTTTAAGTGTTCTATTATAAGGCGTTCGACCTTATTACCATTAGACACATTGGATGGTAGATACTACTTAAAGATGATCTATCTATTCATGCAGGAGTAGACATTACTTGTGAGACATGGTATCTGATATTAGTTGGGTGCCATGGTCTTTCTGACAATATATCTCTCCGGGGAAAACCCCAGACGAAGAAAAAATATAAGCCAAAGAGCATCTGCAATATCAGCAGTAGTAATGCTCTTCAGAGGAATAGCCTCTGGCCAACGTGTGCACATATCAACACACGTCAAGATAAACTGATGTCCTCTGGCAGACTTGATCTTAAATGGACCAATAATGTCTATGGCCATTTTTTTGAAACGGCCCCCCAATACCCGACGAATAGGAATGTCCGCCCGCTGGAATGGGTGCAGCATGCCGTGGGACCCTTTTGGATTTTAAACTTCTCCTGAGTGTGTCGCCATACTTTACAAGATCGACAATAAAGACGTATGGCCTTGGTTACCAATGGCCAAAAGAAAGCCGCAAGGACTCTTGACTTAGTACGGGAAAAACCCATGTGTCCAGCACACTGAGAGTCGTGAGCGTGCTGCAAAATTTTAACTCTCAAATTCTTGGGAACCAGGATTTGAGAATGACTTGACGTAATGGAGCTTGAACCTTACGTACAAGTACGCCATTCTTCTTTGTAATCCACGATTTACGACTTGTGTCTTTATTCGGATCACCTTTAGTTGCAAGAATGAAGAATTTCTTCAGAGTGGGATGATCTTCTTGCTGTTTTATAAACGAGTCACGAGAAATTACCAAGGGATTATCTTGGTTATGCACTTCATTATCTTCAGTAGATGAAGTTTGAGGCATATTAAGAGTCTGAGCTCTAGTGACTACAGCGTTAGCAATCTGCATGTTTTGCCTTTCCCACGTGGAAATTTGTTGCGGAGTGCATTCCTTGACTCCATGAATGCGACCGATGATGAGGTCAGCGATCGGATTCGGAAGAAGACATGCGTGTACATCTCCTGTAAAGAAAGGAGTAGCGATCCTAATGATAGCAGTAGAGTATTTCTCTAATGTGCCGCCAAATGTTACACATTTGACTACTTGTCCAGTGGCACGGGAAGGATCTACGAGTGACTGCCTAACACCAATTGTGGTGCATCCAGAATCAAATAGCACAGAGACTGGATTGTTATTCACTAAACCCTTATGTAAGACAAGAGAACCTCTTCCATCATGCGCGACTGATGCTGGAAGAGCAGGAAGAGGATGGCCACAGCTTAAAGTAGACACTGTGGTTGGCGCAAATAACGTTTTGCATTGGGGGCACTGAGATGCTCTCCCAAAATCAAAAGCGGCACATGCCATATTACTAGCATCATTATTATCTTTACTCTGTTTATAGGCTTCATGGGACTCTTGTTTTACAGAGTTTGCCTGAAAATGTGGTTTATGTCTTTTGTTTTGAGATCTACCTCGGTTATTATCACCTCTGTAGTTATTGTTACCTCTATTGTAACCCCTATTTGGGTTTGAGTCATAGTTCCCTTGGTTACCATTATCATATTCATTATAATGAGTATCTCTGTAATTATGATCTTGTTGACTCCAAGACGGATAACCCTGATAGTTTCTATAATTACTTCCTCTACGGAAATTCCTATAATTATGACCACCCCTGTGTCGAGAGCTATCAGGTCGTCTCCAGTTCTTTGAAGAAGAACCCTGAAATGATTGGTTACCTTGGTTTTGATAACTATTATGGTTACCTTTTTTATCAAATCTGTTTTGAGGTCCCTGAAATCTGTGTGAATAATTGGGATTGTATGGTGTTGCTGAAGCAACTGGCATACTCTCCTTAATCTTAGTGTTGCCAAAAGTCACGTCGGGGTGTGCAGTGACATATTGGGAACAATATTCTTCCATTTCTTTTAGAGATTTGGGTTTACGCTCATGTATAAATTCAAGGAAAGGTTTGTTCACACATGACATAATCATATCTCTGAGCAACAAATCCATAAGTCCTTCATACGTTTTTTTCTGTTTTGGAAAGCTCAATCCAACGATCAACTGTGAGACGTGCCTTTGCAGTGAATTCTGAGTATTCTACACCCGTCTCAGGCACCATCGTTTTAAATAAAAGGCGATAGCCTTCCTCACTTAGCTGATATTTTTTTATCAAAGCCGCCCTAATGACATCATAATTATCCTTATCTGCTTCTCCTACAAGGCATAATCTAGTCAAAGATTCACCTTTCAAGTTCTCTGATAATTGATTAGCGTATTGTGATTTATCCACATTATGTGTACGACAAGAACGTTCAAATCTATCCAGCCAGAATGTAATATCGTCACTGGACTGATTGAACGGTGGAACCTTAACCTTGTAAGTAGAAGGTTTACCATTACCACTAGATGCCTGATTAACATTACTCATACTTGTCAATCTCAATTTCTCCAACTCAAATCCATGTTCTCTACTCAAATTCATGTTCTCTTATTGCTTTTTTTTCTTCAGCCTCTCTGTCTAATCTTTTTTGTTCAGCTTCCCTGTCTAATCTTTTTTGTTCAGCTTCACTGTCTAATCTTTTTTGTTCAGCTTCCCTGTCTCATCTTTTTTGTTCAGCTTCACTGTCTAATCTTTTTTGTTCAGCAGCAGCTTCTCTTTCTAATTTTTTTTGTTCAGCTTCAAATCTCCTTTCCTCCACCTGCATCTGCAATTTCTTTTGTTCAGCAGCAGCCTCAGCTTCTCTTTCTAATCTTTTCTCTTCAGCCCATAGCTTTTTCTTTCTTCTGCTGCTAATTTTCTCTTCTTCTGCAGCTAGCTTTTTTCTCTTCTGCAGCTAATGCTTTGTCATATTGAGCAACAGCCCATTGTTCTAATTGTTGACCAGTCTTATCAAGGGCTTTCCCTTGTGTAATGAAGTATTCTAATGTAGACATGATGTCTAACAATAATACTAATCACCTGAACCAATAATAATACCACAAGTTCTTAATGACTTGATTAATCAGTATACTATCCCAATATCTGTGGGTCACAAGCCTTAATAAGGTCTTGTATAATAGTAATAATAATCAGGTACTGGTTTATACCATAATCCAAGTGCAGTGCACAGGCAATTGTGTCTTATGAAATATACCTATATATAAAACATATGTCAACCAACAGAATACATAAAGTACAAATAGGACTGACAATACAAGAACGTTTGCAGAAATCAAAATAAATCAAATAGGGAAATCAATGAAAATAATCACTGAATCTGCAAAGAATAACAACACAAATGACGTCACAGTATATGAATATAAATTGTGAATAGAACTGAAAGATAGAAAAGGTTAGACCAACAAATTACAAACAAATCAAAACAAAACTAAAGAACAAAGAAATATTACAAAAATAACAATAATTACAGACTTCACAGCTAACACAAAAGCAACAGTTGTCGCAGCAAATTTTCAATCAAGAAAATTGCACCTATAGAAAACGCCCACAACGGACCCTCTATGACGTGGGATATTCTGTTGTGAGGACGCCGCCCAACCTTAAACACAACCCGCTGACATAGAAACTAACATACTATACAAACAAATAACATGTAAACATAAATATATATATAAATTATGTGTATGATAGTATGTGTTGCAAAATAGGCTCAGTTTTACAGTAATGGCAAAGTTATTTTTATGAAAATAAAAAAACTGCCACTTTATTCAATTAAACATTCTGGCCTTAAATATTAAAGTTCATATATAGAAAACAAGAAGATCCATCGATGAAAATAGGACTTCTTAGTTCACTAATACTGTCTTCCTGTTAATATTGACAAGAATTGATCCAACTGTTCTGTGAAACTCTGTAATGTCTAATGTAAAAATGTCAACAACGCTGACCTACATACTGCATTCACTTGACAGGTCACGTGACAAAGTGTTGACAAATAGCAAACCAATACTGCAAGTATGTCGTATCAGCCACAGGAAACGGTCTGGTATCGGTAATCTGTTGACTTCTGAACTTCTGCGAGGTCAAACCCAGAAAGCTGGTCCACCAGTTGATAAAGTCCTCTATTTATTCCAGTTAGTGATCTCCACCAAAAGATAAATATAAGTGGATGGAAGCAGACATCATCATCATCATCAGTTGATGAACTCTTAATACAAGACCCTTGCCCTGAGCAAGAGACATGCTGAGAAATCTGAAGCTCGCTCGAACATCACCAGAGTTAAATACTGTGTTGTTGTGTTGCTCGTGGTTCGAGTATGGAATGTCAACTTGACCTACGCAGTGGTGTGTAGACATAGATGGAGTGTATAATGTGCGAATGATAGGAAGAGTTCGTGGTGTTGACAAATGTTCTTTTCTCACACTCATGTATGGCTGGAAGTCATCGACACCAACGACTGTGTACCTTTACTAAAGTTTAATTGGACGTACACACTCGACAGCACAGATAGTGACAAATCACAGGTTGGCATAATACATCATGATACAGTGGATAAATGGTCTTGCAATGTTACATGGGCACTCATGTAGAATAATTGTATAATGGACTGTCAGTAGCCAAGCACTCAGTATCGCCCATATATATATCAACTGAGTTTACTGACAAAGCACGTCAGATTATAAACAATATCCAAGATGGCTTCTACCTCATCTCGTCTAGCGAAGATTCTTTAACATAAGGTTCAGCACAGTTTTTTCATATAATAATATTGAACCGCTAGCAATGGGTTCTCATGTGTAGCAGTGATCTCTGGACTAATCAAGCGATAATACGGGCATCCCTTTTCTCTTCTTGAAAGTCACTACATGTTTTGGTTCCAAGATGGCTTCACTCGTGAGCTGTCACTCACGTTTGGATACAGATAATGAATCTGTCCTAAAGTTAGTCATTCATTAAATCTTTCATTGCTCTGTAGATTTGGTCATGAACAATTGACTGCATTCTACAGGGTATAGTGCTGCTAGGAATCGAAGTCGTTTTCATCGAGTCAAATATATTCTCTTAGACATTCAAATCGTACCTATCGAAAATGGTGGCTTCGTACGAGAGTTCATAAGAGTATCTATTATTACCTTGGTATTAGAAATATGATTCTGCCATTCCTTGGCAATACGAATAAACGCTGGGGTAAAGCATACACGATAGGTCTAGACGACTATCACTTTCCCCACAAATACTGAGATCACTTTTTCCCCGGCGACAAGCCGACATAGAAAAAACAGTCCCCATCAGGACGAAGCCAAATCACACCACACTCTAGCGACACATCCGCCGAATAGCCTTTGACCTCCCTAGAGACAACAGAACATATAGTTCGACTTAGATATGTAAAGATATACAGATATAAGACAGACTCGTCCTACTCAGACAAACAATACACATAAATTCAGGCCATAGATATTCTGAAGCAAGAACAATCTATTACTACCCAAACAAAGAATAAATCGCAGAAAACTGGATCCATCCGCGGAGTTCGATCGAAAGAGCCGACACAACTTTCAAGGGAAGTAACTCAATAATGACTTTTCCTTAAGCACTATTTTGTTTACAAAATATTTGCGAACATAACAAGTATACCAATGTATAATATTGTAAGATATCAAAGACTGCACGTAACAATTTCGCTCAAACTTCATAACGTTTGCTAATGTTTCTACCCTCAGGTGATGTATTAAAACAATTAGTAACTTCCATATGTCTGAGGAAATATCTTAATGCGTATATACAATCGTTCTCAATTTGCTACAGATTATTGTAAAGTGTTGCAAGTCTCATCAACATTAACACCCTTCACCTCTCCAAGGAGCATAGTACTTTAACAAATCTATTCATCTCCAACGTCTTCTTCAAATTTTTTGTCCACTGGCACTTGTCTGATTCTTGTCATCGCTTCGACATTAGTGATTTTTTCATACCACTTCAGTTCATCTATTCCACGCAAGCACACATTTATGAAAGTCTACGTTTTTTTTAATTGTTGTTCTTTCTGGTTGGCTGAATTGAATAATTTTTTGTTTTCCAGCTGACTTGTCCATATTGTTCTGTTGACGTTTTTAGTGGCTTAAAATTTCTACAAGATAGGATAACCGGCTCCATGCCCAATTCTCGTTAGGCGCCTCTTGGGGCATGCGTGGTAGGTCACTGTGTTACTATTTTTTGCTCCCCTGTCGGGCCCGGTTAACGCTGGTGAAATCGCTGACGATTATTCTTATATGCAATGAAAAAACCATATTTTTAATTGTAGACATGACTAAACTGGCTAAATGGGCGCACAAGGTAGATAGTGTTTGAATGATGTACCACTTCTTGGCGCATCATATGGAACATGGTGTCGTATTTTGGTCTGTCTTACACCACGGTCATATTTACCGCTCACAATAATAGGATAAAACGGACCGATAAAAGCCAATGAGAACGCTCCCTTTTCTGGAATGTATAAGGAAACCTATTATGCTTAACATAGAGGCCTATTTTGTGCAACTGAAAATACGAAGATATTTAATTTCTCTAAGACTAAAGATATTTAAACGAAAGTCATAGCCAGTTTAAACAACGGGGATATTACTTAAGAGGTATGTGTACAGACGTCCTCAGATAATATGTTATTTTAAGAGAAAAATCGTTTTAATTGACATTTATACATCAGGGTAGTCCCAATTTAGTTAGTTAAAGACTGCAAAGATTTAAATGCACTTTGCTAGCTAAACCATAAATAGATAGACAGATAGATATAAATTCACGGTTTAGTTCTAACTTTAGATCAGCAAAATCGGTCCATAATTAAGAGAGTAAATAAATATTAAAAATTCTCCACATTGAACGAGAAGGCAAAAGGACGCATTGGGTTGAAATTCTTTACTCCGTTTCCCCCCCCCCCCCACCCCCCCCCCGTCATCCGCGAGGTACGCGGCGCTCCTATATAAGACCTTGAACTTGGCGCATTTAGGCCACTACTATTTTTAAAATACACGCTGAACCGAACGACAGCGCAAAACGTATGCTGTCAAATGCTTTTGCCGCTGTGTCTAGCAGCAGACCTAGAGGTCAATTTAAAGCCTGTATCAGCTTATGTGTGTTTGCCTGAGGGTAAGATATATATATATACATTTATATATATTTGTATATAATTATGTTATTTGCCTGTATATATCCACTTGTGTGTTCGATGATGTGTTAAAAGGAAAACTACATGACGAATGTACTGCTGGGCTTGCTTGCAAACATGTGTGATTTTAGAGACAAAAGCCAGCATTGGAAAAGGTGTAGGATAATTGAGAATAATGGCAGAATCTACGACTGTAAGTTTAATAGGGTATTTGAATGAGTATTTCATACTGGAACGACACACTGTTCACGAACATAAGATAGGATGGCATGATTTGTCAACATGATGTAATCAAAATGTCACTTACTATTGTGTAATTAACCAAATCATTGTATGGAAGCCAATCATGGACTAATGGATCTAACTTAGGATGTATTAAGGAAAAGAGTAATCACTCTGAACTGGCTGTAGGGTACTGAGGTAAATTGTCCTGTGAAAACTGTTAGCACAATGTCTGAATTATGTTTGTACGTGGTGTTGTATGTGTGTATGGAGTGGTGCTGGAACCTACAAGGAATGCGATTGTATTTTCATTCCTTGTTTTTGTCCTGGTATTACCACAAGTTTACGAGACATCTACTTGAGAGTAATTCTGTTGGTGCATACAGTTCTTCATATACCTAGAACTCGACCAAAGTTTCCCAGCCTGGAGTTACAGATTGTGTAATCCTGGCTATAGATGGATGCTGCTCAATATTTCAAAAGCTAAGTGGACGCTTAGTTCCACTGATCAGACTATCCAGCCACAAATTTTAAAAAACAAAGAAGCCACATAATAAAATAAAGAAACCACACATATTAAAAACATTATAATGATGACTCACTAAGGACTATATTCAATTAATAATACTTTACAAGCCAGTGAAAGTGATACTACTTTTGTGAAAGAAAGAAATTGACATTATACCTACAAATTTATCATAGTACTATTATGGAGAAGAATATTCCATATTTATTTATTTGATTGTGTATATAATATTTGACTTCATTGTAATTTTCCTAACCGAAAAGAGAAACGGTACAGGATCAATAAATTGTAAATACTTTCACTCAGACTTACTTAATTATTCTAATTGAGTTAATGTTCTGTTTGATAGATATTACATATTAATAATTCAACTTATCCCTAGACAATTAGCCATTAAAACAACTATATAACCATTATTCAAGGTGGGATCTGGAGAGGTAGCAAATAGATCTTCAGTAACCAACACTATCATCATACTTGAAGGTTTACATAGCTTGACCCCACTTTTGATGTTGATACACCCTTACTCTTTTCAGAGAAGGGGGTATTTCTTATAAGACAAGTCTCTTATCTGGCACTATCCTGGTATCATCTGATACACCTTTGTGTCCAGGATAGCGTTCATTTTAATAACATCTGAACCTCTCGCGACACATGGGATGGAGAGAGTTAAATCTAGAGAAAAGAAGACAACTGACTAAGTTAGGTTGGAAAAGTTTACTCCCTCAGAACAAGACATCTGTTTAAGTCAGATAGAAAAAAAGTTTACTCTCTCAAAAGAAGACATCTAAGTTCGATGGGGAAAAGTTAATACTCTCAAATGAAGACAACTGTAAGTAAGGAGGCAAAAATTAACTCTTTCAACAACAATAATAAGAAACAAAAATCGGAAGACAGTTGTCTAATTTAGGTGGACAAAAATTATTCTAAAAAACGACGACCAATTTAGGTGAAAAAGTTAAACTGTCTCAGATGAAGACAACTGTCTAAGTTACTTGAACACTGCGCAAGTTGTTAACCAAACAATGGGGGAAACCAAGAATGTAGGTGTTTGACGATAAGTGTATCGGGCTCGCTTAACATGTAATGTGTTAGGAAAGTCAAAGTCCAGTTCCTTCTGAATGACTGACAGTGGGTAATTCTTTTAAGTGGCTGTGTCGAGTGCCCTGTAGGAGGTTGTACATTTGAAAACTCGGTGGTTGAATACGACACAGAAGTTAGAGTTCCATTGTTTAAGTTTAAGTGGCTGTTCAAATTAGTGACAGTGTCAAACTCAGGACGTGTAAAACAGGATTAGGGATTAGAAAACAATGAGACGAAAAGACTATGAATAAAAATAAGATGAGAAATTGGACGAAGAAGAGGAAGCAGAATGAGATAATAGAGGAAGATGAAGAGAAAAGGGAAGAAAGAGAGCAAGAATACCAACAAAAAGATATTTAAAAAAAAAAATGAAGAAAAATAATGAAGTGAAGAAGATAAGAATAAAACGGAAAATCACGAAGTAACTGAAAAACATTAGCAGATGAAAAAGATGTTGATAATGATGATGATTATAGCGACGATGATTATGACTATGATGGAAGGACTATGATTATGATGAGTATGACTGTGATGGAAGGACTATGATTATGATGAGTATGACTGTGATAATAATGATGATAAAAAGAAACAGAAGACTACAAAGGAGTAGAAAATAAGGAAGATACTAGAAGACAACTCGAACCAGTTCAAAGTGAAACAAAACCAGAAACAGCGTCGGTTCCCCGTCATCCATTCACATAAAAACAACATCACTTTAAGTCTGTTTTTGTTGTGATTGAATGTGACATAATTTCGTTTTTTTTTAACCATAATATTAACGTACCACTTTAAAAGAAAAATAATTATTAGAGGAAAGAAAGTCATTGCTTTTGTTCAAATTCATGCAGTCATAACTCTCACTATAATTCACATATACAGTTCTGACTTTCGACCAATTACGCAGACCTATGTGTGTTAAAGTTACGGACTAATTTCATATTTCATTTCAGATTCTTATGTGTCCTATCTAGCCCTCACTTTCTTTCCTTTCCCTGGCGAAGGCATTGAGGCCGCAACGTTGGCTATTTTCTTTGTCTTTTGTCCTCGTAAGACGAATCACCTTTTTTCAATTTTTTCTCATACCCCTCCAGATTTCATTAACAATGTGTGCATTAACCAGGGAGACGCTTTTACACTACATGCAAATTAGATAACCACGAACAAAAGATTTACTTGTTTCCCCTTTATTTCTTTCACATAATGGTATACGGGGAGACAATTTAATCATCTCAAGCGTAGGGTAGTGTATTAATTATTATTAGTGTATTAATTATCTCTATATATGCATCTTAAAATTACGTCTTCAATGTTACAATATCTTGCTGGGAACAGTACACTCTGCTATTTGGTGTGTGTGCTGCAGTTTGTCTTTCTTTAATTTATTTACGTTGCATGTATACTGTGGACGTAACCCTAATGATTTCCTTTTTTAATGATGTTATATCATGTTTTGTATTGCTTTTTTTTGGTGTGTTTATTAGTTTGTTTTATTGTTATTCTTATTTTCATGTTGGGCGTGTTTTATTGTTTTCTATGGAAAAAATGGCAATCCAATATCATATCTCCCCTACAGTGTGTAACAATTACAACAACAAAAACCAACAAGAGAAAGTTTAATAAATGGGAGCTTGCTTAGTAGAGAAAGATTTAACAAATACAACGAGATCAGAAATAGGTAACTAATGACAACAAGCAGTGGGACGAGATATATGAAGACGTTGGCAGTGGATGGAGCACACACTGAGGAAAGCTCTTCATAACATTACAAGGCAATCTTTGATCTGGAATCCCCGTGGTAAAAGAGTTAGAGGACGCTCGAAAAACGCATGGGGAAGAGAACTGTAGTCAGAAATGACAGGGATGCCGAAGACAGGGAAAGACCTTGACCCGACAGCACAGAACAAACGATTTTGGCTCGTGTGTGGTGATGATCTATGCTTCTTCGGGGGCTAAAGAATAATGGATGAATGAATGAATATTATATGTTATATATATTTCTATTTGTTATTATTGTCACCTTCGAACAGAGTCATATGTAATTACTTCTTATTTACTTATTAACCTAGTTCATCTGCACCTCCTGTCATAACTGTGCTTACTTACTTATAGTTTTCTTTCGCCTGAAAGAAAGAAAAGAAGAAAGAAAGAAAGGAAGAAAGAAAGGAAAGAAGAAAGAAAGAAAGAAGAAAGGAAAATTAAAGAAAAAATGAAGGAAAATGAAAGAAAGAAAGAAATATGAAAGAAAAATTGAAAAAGAAAGAAGGAAAGACACATCAAAGAAAGAAAGATTTATTCATAGAAATAGCATTTTCACTTATGTAAAAATAAAATTTAAAAAAATGGATGGAAATTTGAAATAAATGTTCTGCTGAGATAATTAATGTGGAGTAAAAAGAAAGAAGGAACCGAATATTCGCATAAACATATAAATAAACACTTAGCATAGTACAGAACTGACGTTTATCTTCTTGAGCAAAGTGTGTCGCACAGGCTACTGTGAGCCCCTGTTGTTGTAGGATGTCTGTGATGATGTCTATCCATCCACCACTTGGTCTTCCCAGCGACTTGAAACCTAGTCTTCTTCTGTTGTAAGCGTGTAGTTGTAATTTATCGATCTCCGCTCTCATGAGATGGCCAAACCATTTAATTGTTGTCTCTATTTACTTTATGCAGGCAAGTAGTTCCAACAATTTTTCTAATTTTATCAGTTCTCATTCTGTCTCTACTGGTAATATTAATGGCTTTTCTTAAACATGCCATTTCACATGCAAGTGTGTTATTTTATCTTCACAAATCGTATTCCTGACGTAAATCAAATGTTGGTGTGACGTACGACTAGTCTTGTGAGGCTAAGCCCGTTAGCCGACTCCATGACTCTCTTTGGGTATTAAACTCTAGTTTACGTCATCAACTCCAGGTGTTGTAATATGCTGTGCGTCATACCACCAATGGGCACTGTATGGCACCCAGTTGCCAGGAGATAACCAGATATATGAGATCAGTTCACTCTCCTTAGTCTGACTTCAGCAAGACAGACACGTCTGCCGAAGTATAAATAATGTCCTCAAAAATATCCTCTAGATAATAAAGGTTTTTCAAACCTAGTTCAGGTAACCAAGTAGCAAGTAATAGTCCTTGGGACCTGCATCAACCGATGCAGCACAATACAGCGACATGTGAGCTAGGAAACATCTCGTGACGACGACTTTCGAAGACAGGCTATGAACCAGAAATCGTTCACGACCAAAAATCGATAGAGTTAATGAAAATGTTAATTTACCTTGCCTTCCGGAAATACACAGAAATATTATGCCTCCCGGCATGTGCAAACACTAGAGGTATTATCTCGAATAAACGAAATATCCATAAGAGGACTCTCACATTCCTGACAGAACAAAAAATAGCGGAGATCCCCTCTTCAACGAGGCATCTCTTTCGCCATTCCAAATCGCTCACTCCACTAGTGGTGGGCGGAAACCGATCGACCAAGAAGCAAGACAAGTCATGCGCAGTCCAGCGCAAAATGACCACAGCTCAAACTTAACTGCATTCGATACCAACGCGAGAAGACAAATGCTTACCGAGAAAAGTGACTATAAATTTCAAGCAGTTGTTGCCCTTGCGTTATAAAATAGATATTGAAATAAAACGATGTTGCGAGAATTTATCACGCAACATATCACCACCTCCTCCTCCCGATAAAAAAAAAATGTGGAACATATTTTTTTTTCAAATATCAAAGAGCATGCGATAAGCGGCTCAAAACGCACGAATTATGCGCTGATAATTAACTAAATTGCCAAACAATAGGCTAATTATAGAGTGTCTGGTGAGGATATACCTCAACAGAAAAATAAATATGTCTCAAAAAAATATTCACATCGGGGAGGTGTCACCAACACACACATCACGTTAGCATGTAAACACAATATACGTATGCAAGTTACTATAATCATCATTAAACAGCATACTCTAATATTGTCTTTAAAAATGGATGTACAAATCTGATAGGAAAATTTAAATAGTACATTCTTTGACATGTAATGACATAAGTACATAGTAAAGTTAAACTACATGACGATCCAGGACATATGCTCTGGTATTCCGAGGGTAAGTACACAATCTAGAACTCGTCATGCTTGATACTAGTAAGGTAAGTCCTCAGCTCAACAATGACATTCTGAGAAAGTACAAGCAATATAATGCTAATTAATAACTAATATGCTTCATAAGGTACAATACATTATTAATAATTGTGGCTGTTTAGTAAACTAACGGCCCTTATATTAACTACTCAGTCCTCCTCTATCATCTTAAAAAACGAACAGAAGAAGATGACAACAACAAAGCACGATAGTGTGTACATATAAAGTAAGTACAGATGTGCTAATCTATTGTAGAAAATATAGGTGTGTTATATGACTCTGTAATATATAGGAAATATAGGACAGAAGTATTAGTTGGAGTCATGTGGGCATCTAGACAAAATGTCAGCCATCACATTATCCGCACCACGGATAGCTCGTACCGTGAAGTGAAAAGGTTGAAGAGCTATAGCATATCGAGTGGATCTCGAACTCTTCAATTCTTAGTCTGAATAGCTGTAAGAGCTTTCTGATCAGTCTCTAGAATGAAATGTGCGCCCAGGAGGAATCTTTGTAGCTTTAGAATTGACCAAACCATCGCTAACAACTCACGGTCTAAAACCGAGTAGTTCCTCTCTGCCGCATTTAGTTTTCTAGAAATGTACATAACAGGATGCAGAGTATTTGCATATTCTTGCATCAGTGCTGCTCCAATCCCAGTGGATGAAGCATCACTCCGAAGAACAAAAGTCCTATCAAGAGTAGGTAATCTTAAGATGGGAGGAGAAGAAAATATATTCTTGATTTGGTCTAGTGAAGATTGGCATTCTTCAGACCAACGGACCAGATTAGGCGAACCTTTCTTCAACAATGTTGAGAGAGGTGCCATGATCGAAGATAAATTTGGAATAAATCTCCCATAAAATTGAATTAAACCTAAGAGACTCCTAACTTGTTTCTTCGTTTTAGGAACAGAGATGTTCAGTATTTTGGAAGTATTGTGGTCTTCTGTCTTCAAGAGACCATGACCAACACGATGACCCAGGAAAGAGATTTCACCAAAACCAACAAAAGCTTTAGAAGGTTTTGGTGTCAAATTATTCTCACGTAGAGTGGACAGTAAGTCATATAACCCTAAATAGTGATCTTCCCAGGTATCACTGAAGAGACAGATGTCATCTAAGTATGCGATGACATCCGAACGATGTGACAGAATTCGACGCATCATGCGAACGAAAGTGGCAGGGGCGTTCATGAGACCAAAAAGGCATAACATTCCATTGAAATAGACCCCTAGGTGTAGAAAAAGCAGTAAGAGGTTTGGCATGCTCTGCTAAAGGCACTTGCCAATAACCTTTAGACAAGTCAAGTTTAGTGAAGAATCTAGAATTAGAAAGTCTAATCAGTAGATCTTCTAACAAAGGCATCGGTTCAGCGTCGAACTTTGTGACCTGATTCAATTTGCGATAATCAACACAAATTCGTATGTTCTTATCCTTCTTCCGGACAATAACCATGGAAGAAGAATATGGTGAAGTCGATGGTTCAATTATATTTAATTGAATCATTTCATCCAATTCCTTTTCCACTTGCGACTGAAAGTGTATAGGAATAGGATACGGCCTAACCCTAATTGGATTATTGTCGGTAAGAATTATGTCATGTTCTATGACATCTGTGTGTCCAGGAATGTCAGTGAGAACATCCTGAAATGTTTGTAACATCGACGAGACTTGTCGATGTTCGTCACCAGAAAGATTAGGAGAAACAGAAACGTTTTTTCCAAGATTCCGTGGAATGTAATGGAACCACTGGAAGGGGAAGGTTGACATCAGAGAAGGTAGCTTCCTCATCCTGTATGACAGACAGGGATGAATAATGACCGTGAGGTGCAGGAGCATCATCCGTTGCCTGGAAAATAGGCAGCAAATAGTCCGGACGTTCGTGAAATTCCGAAAGAATGTTTATGTGGAAAGTTTTATGCTTTCCATCAATATCGACCACATAGTCAACATCGGAAATCCGAGAGACTATTGCATACGGACCTTTCCATGCAATAAGAAGTCTATTTTCCCTACTGGGGAGTAGGACGAATGCTTTGTCACCTGGACAAAGTTGTCGTAGACATCTATTCTTGTTAGCAAACTGTCTTGCCTTCTCTTTAGCAATTTCTGATGAAGCAGTTGCTAGCTTACATGCCTCAATGATCTTTTTGTCTAAGAGCAATGACATACTCATATGAGGATTGAGTTTCATCGCTAATATCATCGGCAGTGATGAGATCGTGTAATAAAGACATAGGGCCGCGTGGACGCGCGCCAAAGACAAGTTCGAAGGGAGAAAAAATCCTGTGTGTTCATTAGGGACTTCTCTATAGGCAAAGAGAGCCGCGGGTAAAAAACCCTGTCCCAATCTTGAGGATGATCTTCAGTTATCTTACCAAGCAAAGTCTTGAGCGTTCTATTCAGACGCTCAACTAACCCATTAGACATAGGATGGTAGATACTACTGAGAGATCGTTCAATATGTAAGGTAGACATTACCTGTGACATAGTGTCAGATATGAGTTGAGTGCCATGGTCTGACAATATTTCTCTGGGGAACCCCAAGCGAGAAAATATCAACCAAAGAGCATCTGCGATATCTGTTGTAGATATGCTCTTAAGAGGAATAGCCTCTGGCCAACGTGTGCACATATCGACACATGTAAGGATAAACTGATGTCCTCTGGCCGACTTGACCTTAAAAGGGCCAATAATATCTATGGCCATTTTCTGAAACGGCCGAATAGGAATGTCAGCAGCCTGGATAGGCGCAGCATGTCGTGGTCCTCTAGATTTGACCTCCTGACATACCTTGCATGATCGGCACATTCGCAAATTCTTGTGCGAGTCATGAGCATGTTGTAATATTTGCACTCTCATGCTCTTGGGAACAAGAATTTGCGAATGTGCCGACGTAGTCGAATCTTGTACCATACGTACAAGTACGCCGTTTCTCATTGCAATCCAAGATTTTCTATTTGTATCCTGATTCGGATCACCTTTCTTCGCAAGAACGAAGAATTTTTTTAAAGAAGGATCTTCTTCTTGCAATTTTATGAAAGAGTCACGAGTGATTACTAAGTGACTATCTTGGCTATCAACTTCATTATCACTATTCAGTGAAGTTTCGGGTGTTTGTAGAGCTTGTGCTCTTGTAACTACTGCATTTGTAGCTTGCATGTTATTATCTTCCCAAGCAGCAATCTGCTGTGGGGTACACTCCCTAACTCCGTGAATACGACCAATAATAAGGTCCGCAATAGGATTAGGTAAGAGACAAGCATGCACATCTCCAGTAAAGAAAGGAGTGGGCAATGCGAATTACAGCAGTAGGATATTTTTCTAGAGTGCCGCCAAATGTGACACATTTAATAACCCTTCCTGTAGCACAAGATGGATCTACAAGCGATTGTCTAACACCAATAGTGGTGCATCCGGAATCGAAAAGTAGTGAGAGACGGAGTAGAGTATCATTAACAAGACCCTTATGTAGAATTAAAGAACCCCTCCCGTCATGCGCAACAGCAGCAGGAAGAGCGGGAAGTGGGTGACCACAACTCAAAGTAGTTATGGTACCCGGTTCGAATAAAGTACTGCATTGGGGGCATTTGTTTGCTCACTCAAAGTCAAAAGCAGAACTAGTGACAGCGTCAAAGTTTTTACTATCAACAACATGATTACAGGCTCCCTCAGGTTCCTGTTGTACAGCATTAGCCTGCTGATATCTCTTTTTTTTGTGTTGAGATCTACCCCGACTATTATTACCTCTGAAGTTATCAGAGTTATTATTATCTCTGCAGTTATTATTGTCTCTATTGTAATTGTTATCCTGGTTCGAATTCTAGTTTCCACGATTACTATCATGTTCACATTGATGCGAACATCTATTTGTTTGGTTTTGAGGTCTTCGGCAGGAATAACCTCTATTACCATATCCTCTTTTGAAATGCTTATAATTATTAGGGTGATAGTAACGACCACTATCATCAGGTTGTCTCCAATTCTTCGAAGAAGAATCACCATGAAATTGGTTTCCATGATTTTGACAGAAATTACCGCTACTCTTTCTATCAAAATTTTGTTGGAATCTACGAGCAAAGTTTTGGCCATACGGAGCTGCCGAAGCAACTGGTAAACCTTCTTTCACCTTAGAGTTACCCATGGTTATGTGTGGGTGTGCAGTTACGTATTGGCAACAGAAATCTTCCATTTCTTTTATTGTTTTAGGTTTACGTTCATGAAGGAAAGCAAGGAAAGACTCATTGACAGACGACATGACTTTGTCTCTAAGTATTAAGTCCATAAGTCCTTCATAAGTTTTTTCCGTCTTAGATAGTTCAACCCATCGTGAGAAAGTAATGCGTATTCTTGCAATAAACTCGGGGAATTCAACTCCATTTTCAGGTAACATGTTTTTAAATTGTAGACGATAGCCGTCTTCGTTAAGCTGATATTTCTTTAACAACGCGGCCCTGACAACCTCATAATTGTTCTTGTCAGGTTCATCCACCATATTTAATATACTTAGAGCTTTACCTGTCAGTATCCCTGATAACTGATAAACATATTTTGCTTTGTGTATGTTATGAGCTGTACATGCTTGTTCAAATCTGTCCAGATAGAACATTATGTCATCACTGGAAGGACTAAATGTTGGTAACTTAATCTTAAAAGTATCATTATTAGCCTTACCAGAAGATGAACCCTTGTTTGAATCATTACCATTACTCATGTTCATCAATTTCAATTTTTCCAACTCTAAAGCTAAGACCTTTTCTTCATGTTCCATTTTTGCTTTCTCTTTCCTCTCATCAGATTCTCTCTGTAATCTTTTCTCCTCAGCCTGAGCCTCTCTTTTGAAGTCTTTCAGCTTCTTTTTTTTCAAGTCTTTTATTCTCAGCCTCTTTTTCAAGTCTTTTATTCTGAGCTTCTTTTTCAAGTCTTTTATTCTCAGCTTCTTTTTCAAGTCTTTTATTCTCGGCTTCTAGCTGGAGTTTTCTTTCCTCAGCTTCTGATTCCCTTTTTTGTTTTTCCATTTCCATTTGGAATCTTTTTTCATCCACCTGCATCTGCAGTTTCTTTTGTTCAGCTTCCATATGCAGTTTCTTTTGTTCAGCTTCCATTGCTTTATCATATCGAGCAGTTGCAAATTCTTCTAACTTATCACCAGTCTTCCCAAGCAATTTACCCTGCTCAATAAAGTGCTCAAATGTAGACATGTTGTCTAACATATGAGTCCAAAACCTGAAATAATTAACTAATTTATTTCAAACCTAAGTGTAACAAGTCTTAATTAAGCACTTGTATATTCACATCACCTTATATTATCCCAGTCTCTGTGGGAAACAAGTCTCCAATCAAAGAACTTGTATATGAAATATCACCAATCAATTCTTGATCATAAGTGCACTTCTCATTCAATAGTGCACAACACTATTCATCATTCATTTATCATCAGTGTAGTAGTAACAGTGCATTAGCATAGCCCATTAACTAATTACTATAACTGTAAACAATGACTATGTAAACACATGCAGAATGTAAACATTGAAAATGTAAACAATGCAAACAATGTAAACAATAACAATGTAAACAATAACAAAGATCAGCAACAATACAAAAACGTTCGCAGAAATCAACTAAAAATAAAGCAGAAATTAATGAAATATCACAAAAAATGTGACGATATCTACGATAGAATTAAACAAAATACATGACACCACAGTGTATAAACAAAAATGTTGTATGAAACTAAATTATAGACAAGAGTAGGCTAACAAATACAAACAAATCAAAACAAAACTAAAGAATGCGAAATAATAACGAAAACAATATTAAAACATGTCATCACAGCTAACATAAATAGCAACAGAAGTCGCTTAGCAAATTCCAGTATCGGAAATTTGCAAACCCTACAGAAAACGCTCACAATAGACGACCTCTATGACGTGGCATAATCTAACGGAGACACCACCCAACCGAGAACCCGCTGAAATATAAACATATAAATATACAAATAACATATAGACATATAACATATAGAATGAGATGATACACAGAAGACTCAGCAGAAGTATAAGGGCACAGTTTACATACAAACAGGCCACTTAACTTATAGGCTTCCAATCGTAGAACAGCAGAAAAAAACGGATGTCAATCAACGTCCTAAAGAGCGAAGCTCCAACGATGATGGCACATCTGAACTGCTTCCACTGCTAACACGATGGTACAAGAGCTTCTGAAATACTGTGTGTTGAGTTGTTTCGGCACTTGACCTTCTATTCCAAAAGTAAGTTGATGGAAATCGGTACTTGGCCTTCTTCAGAAAACAACCCGTTTCAACCGGCACTTGACCTTCACAAAAAACGACAGCACTGGAACCTTGACAGCAGCAACTTGCTTGACTTGCGTAAAAGATAACAGCAGTCCGAGTTATCCGGCAACATGTAACAACGCCGGGTACTGTCAAATTCTTGTTTCCGTCAAAAAATTGAAATTTTGACTTTTACCGGGCAACGCCGAGTACTTTGAAAATTTTGAAGATGTTGACTGTATTGAAGAATGTTAATTTCTTGAAGGATGTTGATGAATTCTTGTTGAAAATGAAGTGGGTAAGGGACCCCGTGTTTGCTGGTACCAGAATCAAACCAGCTTATGGCCACCAAATGATGCGTGATGCCATATGATGATGGATGGTATCCGCATGTCTGGTTTTGTGTAGTGTGCAGATGTGTTCAGTCAAAACAATGTTCATACAAAAATAACAGGGCAATCCACATAGGACGTCAGTAAACTCACGACGTATAAAGTCAATGATTCTTGAAACAGCCGTTGACGTTTTTCTTCATTATTTATTGTGGACGCCACAGTGACAAAATGGTTACGCGAATATGTAGACACATCAAACAGTCATTATCACAGCAACATTCAATACAGCAATAGACGGTAGACAGCATTACAATGATGAGTCAGATGCATGTTATATTTCATAGTGCTGTAAATGTAGTCAGGTGAAAAACTCCATCCTTTTCTATAACAGCCAGGAGATAACCAGATGTATGAGATCAGTTCACTCTCCTTAGTCTGACTTCAGCAAGACAGACACGTCTGCCGAAGTATAAATAATGTCCTCAAAAATATCCTCTAGATAACAAAGGTTTTTCAAACCTAGTTCAGGTAACCAAGTAGCAAGTAATAGTCCTTGGGACCTGCATCAACCGATGCAGCACAATACAGCGACATGTGAGCTAGGAAAACATCTCGTGACGACGACTTTCGAAGACAGGCTATGAACCAGAAATCGTTCACGACCAAAAATCGATAGAGTTAATGAAAATGTTAATTTACCTTGCCTTCCGGAAATACACAGAAATATTATGCCTCCCGGCATGTGCAAATACACTAGAGGTATTATCTCGAATAAACGAAATATCCATTAAGAGGACTACACATCCCTGACAGAACAAAAAAATAGCGGAGATCCCCTCTTCAACGAGGCATCTCTTTCGCCATTCCAAATCGCTCACTCCACTAGTGGTGGGCGGAAACCGATCGACCAAGACTCTAAAACTTAACTTGATTCGATAAGAAGACAAATTGCAAAAAAGTGACCACAGCCCTCAAACTTAACTGCATTCGATACCAACGCGAGAAATCATCATTAACACAGTCGTTATTGTCTTTATCATTATCATCGTCACCACCAAAGTTATCATTATTCTCACCATAATCATCTTCAGGAAGCGTTGGTTATGTCATTATCGTAACAGCGGCATCATCATCAATTGCACTGTCCTGTTTTGTAATTTTGACATTATCATCAACATTGAGGTCATCTTCTTTCTCATCATTTTTAGTAATTTCATTCCTGTTTTATTCATCAACCACAACAACAATTTTTGACAAAAAGGAAAGGAAGAAAGAAAGAACGAAAGAAAGAAAAAAAGAAATAGAAAGTAAGAAAGAAAGAAAAAACGAAAGAGAAAAAAAGAAAGACACACAAACAAAGAACGATGGAAATAAATTAAGAAAGAAAGAAATATTTCTTCATAGAAAAAACTTAAATCGTAATTAACATCATTATTAATATTTTATTCGTCCTTAATAACATCATATTTCATCATCATTAACAAAATCGTCATTGTCTCCATCATTATCACACCGTCATTATATACAAGATCTTCATTGCCGCCATCATTATCACACCGCCATCATTATCACACCGCCATCATTTACAAGATCTTCATTGCCGCCATTATTATCACACCGCCATCATTTACAAGATCTTCATTGCCGCCTATATTTACAAGATCTTTGTTGTCGCCATCATTATCACACCCCCGTCATTTACAAGATCTTTATTGCCACCATCATTATCACACCGCCGTCATTTACAAGATCTTTATTGCCACCATCATTATCACACCGCCATCATTTACAAGATCTTCATTGTCGCCATCATTTACAAGATCTTCATTGTCGCCATCATTTACAAGATCTTCATTGTCGTCATCTTTATCACACCGCCGTCATTTACAAGATCTTCATTGCCGCCATCATTATCACACCGTCACCATTTACAAGATCTTCATTGTCGCCATCATTATCACACAGTCGTCATTTACAAGATCTTCATTGTCGCCATCATTATCACACAGTCGTCATTTACAAGATCTTCATTGCCGCCATCATTTACAAGATCTTCATTGCCGCCATCATTTACAAGATCTTTATTACCGCCATCATTTACAAGATCTTCATTGCCGCCATCATTTACACGATCTTCATTGCCGCCATCATTTACAAGATCTTCATTGCCGCCATCATTATCACACAGTCATCATTTACAAGATCTTCATTGCCGCCATCATTTACAAGATCTTCATTGCCGCCATCATTATCACACCGCCATCATTTACATGATCTTCATCGCCGCCATCATTTACACGATCTTCATTGTCGCCATCATTATCACACAGTCGTCGTTTACACGGTCTTTATTGCCGCCATCATTTACACCATCTTCATTGCCGCCATCATTTACACGATCGTTATTGTCGCCATCATTTTCCCACCATCATCATTGCAACTTTCATCGCTATCATTAAAATATTCATCTTGAGTATTGCAGTCCGTAATATCCTTGTCATCCTTTATTTTATTATCGTTATCTTTATCATGATCGCTATGTTGCGTTGGTCCCCGGAGACAGGGCTGTTTTTTAATGGTCGAAGTCGGAGATGGTAAAAAATGTCCCGACTCCGGGTCCGAATCTTGCGAGACTTAACCCAAGGCAGGTCAAAGGTTGATCCATTGTTCGTTGTGCAAAAACACTCCTCTTAGCTGTGAATTGGGGGCGGGGGGGTGGGGGGGGGGGGGGGGGGGGGGAACCCAAGGTGAGCGCCTGTAGTGGGTATTCTGTTGTTTTGCATTCGGGGGGAATGAGGAAATGAGCACTTTTCCTTAAAATTTAAAAAAACATTTCAGACTAGTTGTTTATTATTAGCGTTATACATTTTAAGCATCGGAAGTAAAACATACCGTGAGAAATCTTTGAAATAGGGTAATTAAACCAAAAAAAAAAAAAAAACAGGTCTTCTGCTATTATAAATTAGAAGGTGTTAGAGTTCTACAAATCTCGCTCTATCATTACATTATCTAGCACTGAAAGAGGTTGAGATATTTGACCACAATTGAGCGCTCAAAATACAATACCCCACTACTCTGAGTTATTCAAGATGCTACTTTGAAACATACCTTTTTGTGTACTATTTACTCACTGTTTATTTACTTCAGTCCGTTCTGCTCAGTACAATGTATGAATAGTATTTTGTTATGTACCTGAGTACTTTCTGCTAATTTACAATGTACGAAAGGTATACTTTATGATGATAGTACTTAATGCAAAAAAGATGCAATATACGATATATAATTTGGACGAACAAAATCAGTGAAAGCAAGAATGTAGGAAAGAAAGAAAGAAAGAACGGAAGAAAGAAAGAAAGAAATGTTACTTCATATTTAAAAAATCCTGTCCCCCCCCCCCCCCTTCTCTCCATACTTCATTTATAATAATCTAAAATTTTCAAGAGGTTGTTGTCCCCCCCCCCCCCCCCCCCCCCCCCCCCCCCCCCCCCCCCCCCCCCCACCCCCCAATTTAATGAAAATAAAATGAATATAAAAGAATTGAAATTCCAAAAAAAATGTTATTTGTTAATGAAATTAATGTGAAACAAAAAGACAGAAATGATTAGTCGAATATTGACATAAATAAACACAACACATAATTAATGTTAATTATTAATAACATTACTTTTAGTAGTACAAACGTGGTATTTTGCTATTACTACAATTCGGGCCAAAGTTCAGTATCGATTACAGCTAATCGGTTGGACCACTCATTGGGAGGTCAGGATATCTATATTTAACTTTATAATCTTCATGCATTATCCAGAGTTATTTATAGATTAGCCAGAATTAGACTGAAAAGGGCAACTAAGGCAACGAGTAGATTACGTTTACTTCTTTCTTTTTAATTTAACAATCTGGCTCCATTAAAATGTTTACAAGCAAGCCACTAGTGTTTTCCTGGGGGAAAGATGTTAAAAATAGACCTCACGTTTTGTTTATTTATTTATGTTTGTCCTTAACCAGCGGCACTTGGGCTTTCAGCCCTTCGGCCCAATGACATGTCATTGCGAGGCTGGGGAGCCTGTGGACTTTACTTCCAAATCGGTCAGGAGCTTTGCTCCTTCCCATCCACAGAGGGTTTATCTCAGGAGCCGTTCAGGTTATTCAGTTATAATCCCTGTCGTTGACACTTCTTCAAATGCTGACACCCTGGCTTGAACCTTGAACACCTGATCGCCAGCGCAACGTTGTAACCATTACACCAGCGCGGTTCCCCACGTTTTGTTTATAAACGCACCTATGAGGTTTCCGGTGGTCTCTGAAGAGAGAAAGAAAGAATGGGGATACTGTCTTCTTTTGCATGTCGTATAAGGCGACAAATATGAGGTTGTGTGTGAGGCTGTCAACCTCATCATGTACAACAAATTGTCAAAGAACTCTACGGCAAGAACATGTGACTGCTTTAGTGGAGGTTTCCAGCAAGAGGGGTAGCTGTAGTGGTGGTTCCTTGCTCCGTCACAAGGGCAAAGGAAAATAATGATGTTGATGGTGATGACTATGACGATGATGATGATGATGACGATGAGGATGATGGTGGTGATGATGATGGCGTGATGGTAATGATGATGATGACTATAATGATGATTATGATGATGATTGTGATGATGATGAGTATGACGATGATGAGAGTGATGATGATGATGAATATAATGATGATTAAACTGCTGATTGTGATGATGATGGCGTGATGGTAATGATGATGATGACTATAATGATGATTATGATGATGATTGTGATGATGATAAGTATGACGATGATGAGAGTGATGATGATGATGAATATAATGATGATTAAACTGCTGATTGTGATGATGATGACTATGACGATGATGATGATGGTGGTGATGATGATGGTGCTGATGGTAATGATGATGATGACTATAATGATGATTATGATGATGATTGTGATGATGATGAGTATGACGATGATGAGAGTGATGATGATGATGAATATAATGATGATTAAACTGCTGATTGTGATGATGATGACTATGACGATGATGATGATGGTGGTGATGATGATGGTGCTGATGGTAATGATGATGATGACTATAATGATGATTATGATGATGATTGTGATGATGATGACTATGACGATGATGATGATGACTATAATGATGATTAAACTGCTGATTGTGATGATGATGACTATGACGATGATGACGATGATAATCATGGCGATAATGATGATAGTTAAACGAGTAATTACTGTGTCCTCAAGTAACCAGTACGCAAGTGTGTATTACTTATGTTAGAAGAAAACAATCCACTGTCTCTGGGCATGTTATAGAAAAAAGAAAGATGGAATAAATTGTAACAACAGAAAAGAAATAAAGAAAGAAAGATGCACAGACGACAAAGAGAGGATATAATTGGCAGGTTCGACATCGTGACATGGACAGAAGTAAACACAAGAACTGATAAACACAGCACTGGGTACAGGAAGCTTTGGGGGCGTCCTGATCCCGCTGCTATAACACTTGGAGAAAAAAAAAGAATGAAATACACAATGCAGTTAAGCAGCTTGTCACAACAACAATTACATGTAATATATGAAAATTTGTGAGAAAAAAAATGTAAACTAAAATACTAGATATATAAATATATATATATAGGGTGTCCATACAAGATTGCACCCTTTTCACAAAATTTATTCTCGGCGCCATGATGTGGTACGGGGATGCTTTCTATCACAAAAGTAAGATAATCTTTGCAAGTTTTTAAGCATACCATAAAAGAATGTACCCATTTCTTTTTTTTTCACCTACTTGACCAGTGTGTGGAGAGACATGAAACAATTACCGGTTCCAACTCAATTGCAAAAGTTTCACTTGAAATACCCGCCGTGCGCATTCGAAGGGTGCACATATTGAGTCTTTGTAAGGTGTGCTTAAAAACTTGCAGAGATTATCTTACTTTTGTGCTAGAAAGCATCCCCGTACCACATCATGGCGCCGAGAATAAATTTTTTGAAAAGGGTACAATCTTTTATGGACACCCTGTCCCGTACACACACACACACACACACACACACACACACACACACACACACACACACACACACACACACACATATGTATGTATATATATATACACACATACACATATACATATATATATATATATATATATATATATATATATATATATATATATATATATATATATATATATATATATATATATATATATATATATATATATATATACAGTACTTTGCAAAAAAAATGGCAGTCATATTGCTCAGCTAAATAAGCTGAAATCTAATTAAATATGCATGTTCTGCCCCAAATTTGCACTCCACTTATGTGAGCAAACACTACCAAAAGTAAAAAAAAAATTAGCGTAGAGTAACGTCCCTTGATAATAGAGCAGACGACAATTTCTAATGCTAGTGGCAGAAAATGGATACAAAGTCAAAGTGTATGTTAATTTCACAGCTTTGGAATGAAGGAAATCAAACATGTTCCAACATTTCTAAAACCTTGAACATTCCTGAGCGGACTGTCTACAGAGTTGTGAGTAAATTAAAAGCAGGTAATGGAATCGAGCGAAAAGAAGGTAGTGGGAGGCCAAGAATTTTGGACACAAAGGACCATCGGTGTCTCGCCCAAATCGTTCGGGCTGGGCCAATGAAGAGTGTAGAAAACATACGGCAGCGCATGATCGAGTTGGGAAGCCCAGAGGTATCTAATGCTATTGTCAACCGGGAGCTACACAGGATGAATTACACAAAAAAGCGGGTAATTTCGTCACCATTGCTCACAGAGACTCACAAACAGATGCGCTTGAACTGGTGCCACGAACACCAAAATTTGTCATTGGACAATGTGATTTTTTCAGATGAATGTTCTGTTTGGTCTTATCCTGCTCAAATAAATATTTGGACGAAAGGCTCTGTAACGCCTGTGTACCAGCGACCGAAACATACCTAGAAATTCCATCTTTGGGGAGGGGTGTCAGCAAGAGGTGCCACCCCACTGTGTGTTTTCACAGGAATTCTCACGAAAGAAAGGTACATCGACATACTAGAGGGACACCTTCTGCCATTTATGCAGGTCATGTACCCCGATGGGTGCACATTTCAACATGACAATGACCCAAATCATACAGCTCATACCCCCAAAGGATGGCTGCAAGAGAAGAATGTGATAGTGCTGAAGTGGCCCAGCAACAGTCCCGATCTAAACCCAATTGAAAACGTTTGGGCACTACTCAAGAATCATTTAAAAAAGAGTGGACTCAGAGACGTTGAACAATTGAAGAAGGTAGCTGAAAAATACTGGGACAGTCTGACTCTCAATTACCTACAAACATTTGTGGGAAGTATGCCTCGCCGCCTCCAGGCTTGCCTTGCTGGAGAAGGCAACATTATATTGTACTGAAACCACTGTTAATAGATAGGGGAGATACCAATCTTCCTCTGGACATACAGTTTTTATTATTATTTGCTTCTATGAGTGTGCTGCGTTGCGAAAATATGACTGCCATTTTTTTTTGCAAAGTACTGTATATATATATATATATATATATATATATATTTATATATATATATATATATAAATATATATATATATATATATATATATATATATATATATATATATATATATATATATATATATATATATATATATATACTGAAGCACATTAAAAACGCACCACTATTATATATACTGATGCCGAGAAGCTGGCAAAAAAAAGTGTGGGAATGGATTTTCCCCGTGTTTGCCATGCGGTAGAGAGCGAATGGCTGCTGGAATGGAAAGTGCAAGATTCAACCCATGGGTGTGTGTACAGACTACATGAAAACGATGAAAGTTACACGTGCAACACGATTCTCAACAGCTATGACCCTGAAAATGTGTACGCGTTGTGGCAGTATACTCGGTATAAAAAGGCCGTTGAGACAAAACACCTAGTACATGTGCTTGAAATGCCACGACTATCTGAAAACGACCGCCAACGAGCCATTGGTATGTTGGAGACTGGAATGAGCTCGCGGGCCATTGCCAGAAGGATGAATTGCCACCACAGCACTATTGTACGTCTCAATGAACGTTACGGAACCACTGGCAGTGCCCGGGATAGACTTCGGAGTGGCCAACCACGAGTTACTACCCCTGCGCAAGATCGTCATATTGTGCTGAGTCACCTAAGGAATTGACTCTCCCGGCAAGTCAAACAGCAAGAGCAATAGTGGGTAGACATGGGCAAGTCTCTCGAATGACAGTCATACGACGACTCAGAGATACAGGCCTTACTGCAAGACGACCTTATGTTGGGCCAAACTTGACTCACAGACATCGTTAGCAGCGCCTGCAATGGGCAGAGCAACATATCAGATGGACTAGACTGCAGTTGAATGCTGTCCTATTCACAGACGAGAACAGATTCAACATATCCTTTGCAGATGGACGTATGCGGATTTAGCGACGGTGTGAAGAGCGCTTTGCAGATTGCTGTGTCAACCGATTTCGAGGTGGCAGTATTCACATTTGGGGAGGATTCAGTTTTCACCATCGCTTGCCTCTTCACGTCTTCCGTGGAAATGTTAATGCTGTGACATATCGAGATGAGGTTCTGGATGCACTGGTTGCTCCTGCGTTCACAATTTATCCAGACTTGCAGCTTCTCCAGCAGGATAACGCACGTGCATTTTTTTGTATTTTTGGTTTTCTCCCTTGCCTGCACAGAATGCAATGAATTTCATAACAATCAAATGTACAAATTAATGACCAGCATGGATTCATAGGAAAATGAATAAAGATTCCAAATATGTAAACTTGTACACACTTATATTTACATTTCACACTCTGTTCCTGGATTATACAGGTGGTGCGTTTTTAATGTGCTTCAGTATATATATATAAAATATATATATATATATATATATATATATATATATATATATATATATATATATATATATATATATATATATATATATATATATATATATATATATATATATATATATATATATATATATATATATATATATAGTGGATATTAAAATCAGATTATATCTGTTGAAAGACGAGCAGTAAAACTTTTCAACCAAGAAAAACAAAAAAGTTATGGACTCAAGAAGAAAAACAAAGTTACTTCAGCGGAAGTTATGAATGAGGATTTTATGTTACCTATGCTAAGCAAGAAAGAAGGCTCAATACCTTCTATTTACGGTGTCTACGTCACATCCTCGGTATTTCGTGGAAGGTTTGATTTTTCCGGCTTCCGCCTCGTCACATGACTCGCCGGTTTATGTTATCCCGGTGTTGCCAACCTCAGTGTTGCCCGGCTGATTTTTCGTCACTGCGAAATAGCGCCGTGATAATGACTTACTATGTCTCTTGTGCTTTACCACAGCTTGTCTGAACTGTCTCATATTACCTCTTGTCTGGCTAAGGAGATAATGAGCGAGACTACGTAGGTTGTATATATTGTTTCAGGTTATATCCTGCCCTGAGTGTCATACACAATCTCTAGTGACCAAGTCAGCAACTAGATGCTCATGTTTGTCAGAGCTTTTGCCAGTATTAACTGTGTCATCTTGACGCGTGGAGGACCTGCAGTGGTGTACGAGGCCTAGGAAGGACTTTGTTTCAGATAAGTAGCTCAGTGTTTGGCTGCTCTTCAATTTTCAAACAACACCAAATTAACCCACCTACGAATAGACTATGTAATGATGAACACCTGTGGTGCACTCGTAGAAGACATTTGACAGTCAAATGAATCATAAAGTAACATTTAGATTCATCTATTCAAGAAAGCACAAAAATAGAGACAGATTCCATCAGGAAGCAAGATAACACTGAAATTGAACTATATTAGTTTAAGAAATTAACTATGTTGCAGGTCGATTGTTCAGTTGTTGTGGGTCGATTTCTTCTTAATTTTAGTTGAAGGTATATACCTTGCTTGATTATTATTATCCAATTGAGGGTCAACATAAATTGTCTCATTGATTAATACATGTCCAAGAAACCTCGGTTCCGTATGAACCTCATTACCATTAGTATTAACTTCTTATGAAAGAGAGTTCATCAGGCATAACAACAAGCAACAATGTAAGTTGAAGCAACCAACCGCAACATGATTAACGTGGGTAAGTCCTTTGGTTGAGTCCACAAGTCCAACATTTATTGACGATAACACATCACAAGTATTATTCATTACAAGCATATATCTGCAATTAAATACATTTGAATCCATATGATATTCTCAGTCCGTGTCCAGTAAATGAGTTAGTATAGGCAGAACAGCATATCTATATGCACGCGTTTGGGGATTCCAACAGCCGACAGTGAGCGTATGAGTCTGACGAATATAATAATATGGACTGGTTAATAATCTTTCCTTGAAGTCGGTTATATACTAACCTTATTATCTTATTTCCTTCACATAACTTTGGACTGACCCCTGAGTCCTTACTTCGAAGTAATTATACATATATGCGGCAATACAATGCCCAACACTGGACGGATATAGGACGCGTCTTCACAGCTTGACGGTCAACGTAAAAAGGGTCTCGTATCTAAGTCACGGTGCGTGACCTATCAACGCTAACACGTCATAAATCGATCGTGTACATCGCATTCAGTAGTCCGTGAATTCTTAACATCAAATTATATTAGATGCTGTGACCCTAGAAATAGCACACTGCCAACCATAGCAGACGACTTCAATAAAATACTGTAACAATTCCCTGTCCACCGGGGAAAAAAAATCTATTAGGTAGATTTTTTAAAAAACTATCTTACTCAAAACATATGAAAAAATTTAACAAAAACCTACATATGGCCTACGATGTTCTGTCTAGAACAGTGTCGTGGTCATGTCGATAATATATCAGTCATGTAATATATTAACAGTCATGCTATACATTTAAATTAAATTACCCAAAGGATTGTCAACAGTCGTTAAATAATTATCTAATTAATTAACGTAAGTGTTAACTAAGTACGAAAGTGAGATGTCATGAAATTAATAGAACCAATTAAAATTAAACTAATTACTCATAGTATATGTGTAAGGAATCAAGTTATTGAAAATCTAATTAACGAAAGTGAAAGAAGATGTCATTAGAAAAAGACAAAATGAGGAGTAAAGACAAGTAAAGTGCAGAAAAAAATAAGGGATAAAATCAGTAGGTGGTGTTTTTGAGATTAAATATGTGTGTAGAGTAATTACTAACTACTTAACTTAATTAAATAAATAATAATATATTATATAATTATCACATTTATAATTACATGTAAGAATATTATCTAAGAATTGTGTGAGATTCATTTGTTTTCTTTCTTACATTTTTTCATATTTCATTTTCTTATTGTTTTTCCTCGCATTTCAATTCAATTTTATTTCTTTATTAATTCAATCAATAAGTAGTAACTAAGTAATCTTGGATATGAAGATCCAGCCGTCGTTATTTTCCTGAAGAATTTTCGGAAAGTTCTATTAGAAAACTGTTCAAATGTTCCGATCCTGAATGAATATAATGTTCATAATGTTCAATTAGTCATGTCACATTACGAAATTTGTCCAACTAGACTTCAGATATTCTATCCAACTATCTTGTGACCAGTTGTATTAGGAATGGACACAAGCCAAAGTCCACGTGTAAATATGAACAATATGTCTCTTGCTTTCATTAATTTCGTTTGACGAACGTCTCTATTGTTTGTTTCTCTGAATAATCGTTGACGTTTCATTCATAGGTCGATAATTCGTTGATCGGATTCTGTCTCTTGGGATGATTACTTTTGTCAATTTATTTTGAAGACTATCAGCATTCATGAATCGTCTTCCGGAGGATTTCTTGAGAGAATGTCGGCCACGATGTTTTCTGTACCCGATATGTATTCAATGGTGAATTCGTAAGGTTGTAGGAGGATAGCAAACCTCGTAAGTTTTGGGCTTTTGTGATTAGAGCGACGTAACGATGTCACCTCCTTCTGATCTGTTTGGATCACGAAGGGAGCACCAAGTAGGAACTTTTCCAGTTTATTAATTGCCCAAACGGCAGCTAACAACTCTTTATCCACCGTCAATTATTTGGTTTCTGGTGTCTTGAGTTTGCGTGAGATATAAAGAGTCGGGTGTAGTATATCGTCGTGACATTGGAGCAGACAAGCGCCAATCCCGCAATTACTAGCATCTGTACGGAGGATAAACTTTTTAGAAGCATCAGGTAGTCTCAAAATAGGTGGGTGTGAAAAAATGGTTAAGATTTTACGAAATGTTTTGTCGCATTCGTCAGTCCATGTCACCTTCAACGGCATGTCTTTTTTTAGCAATGATGACAAGACAGCCGTGATGGATGACAAATTAGGTACAAATCTGCTGTAGTATTGGACTAACCCTAATAAGCTCTTAACCTGCTTCTTCGTTTGAGGAACTGATAAGTTTAAAATTTTGGACACCGTACTAGGAACCGTTTGAATACGTCCCGCTCCAATAATATGTCCCAGGAAGGTTATCTCCTGAAACGCAATTTGTATTTTCGTAGGTTTAGCGGTTAAGTGATTATCCCTTAGTATTTCTAAAACACATCTAAGCCCCGAAAAATGTTCCTCAAATGACGAACTAAATAAGCATATGTCGTCAATGTATGTAATGATGTCTGGTCTACCTGATAAAATTCTTCGCATCATACGAATAAAGGTAGCTGGAGCGTTCACAAGCCCAAAAGGCATCACATTCCACTGGTAGAGACCTTGTGGAGTGGAAAACGCTGTGTAATATTTAGCTTTTTCTGTTAATGGTATCTGCCAGTAACCTTCAGTTAAGTCTATCTTAGTGAACATTCTTGCGTTGAATAGACGAGGAAGTAAATCGTCGAGAAGTGGATGTGGTTCGCTATCAACTACGGTTTGTGCATTCAATTTCCTATAGTCAACGCATAACCTAATGTTGTTGTCCTTCTTTCGAACAATGACTAATGGAGACGAAAATGGAGAGGTACTAGTCTCAATAATTCCCAGAGACAACATCTGCTCAAGTTCTTGAGTTGTTTTACTAAGAAAATGTAGTGGGACAGAATAGGGATGTACACGGATTGGTGTATCATCATTAAGAATAATGTCGTGAGAGATCGCTGATGTGCGACCAGGTACGTCTGTCAGCACATCTTGGAATGATTGTAAGAGATCAGTAATCTTCTGATGCTGTTGCGGTGTAACCGAAGAAGAGATGGTTACATCGCGCCAAGATTCAGTAGGTTGTACTATCGGTACAGGTAACGCCATCTGTACCTCAGGAAAAGAAGATTCTTCTTCCTGAATTACTGAAAGATTAGAATAGTGACAGGTAGGTACTGTGTCATCTAGTTCGTGAAAAATAGATTGTAGGTGTTCTGGACGAGTATGAAATTGTTTAAGCATATTTATATGATATATTTTTCTATGTCCCTTAATTTCTAGGACATAGTCGACATCAGAAATCTTATCTATAACCTGGTAAGAACCATTCCATGACACAAGTAGTTTATTGTCATTATGTGGTTGTAAAACATAAGCCTGATCTCCTGGAAATAATTGACGTAATCGTCTAGTTCTATTTTGCAGAGTACGAGCTTTCGCTTTCGCAGCCTCAGAAGAAGCTGTTGCCATCTGGCAAGATTCAATAATGTTATTACGGAGATTAATTACATACTCGTATGATGACTGGATGTCCTGAGTCATCTCGGCGTCAATCAATAAATCTTTTATTAGTCCCATAGGACCTCTTGGTGGAGCACCAAAAACTAATTGGAATGGAGAGAAGCCAGTTTGTTCATGTGGCACTTCTCGATAGGCGAACAGCACAGCTGGGAGTGCTCTGTCCCAGTCCAGAGGGTGTTTAACCGTAACCTTATGCAATATTTGTTTAAGTGTACGGTTAAGTCTTTCTACTGCACCATTACTCATAGGATGATAAATACTACTGAGATTCCTATCTATGTTCCAGGTCTTCATTACTTCCGTCGTAGTATCGGATATGAATTGAGATCCATGGTCTGATAATAGTTTCCTAGGGAAACCTACCCTAGAAAAGATAAGATGTAGTGCATCAGCTACATCTGCTGTAGTGGTGGTCTTCAATGGGATGGCTTCTGGCCATCGTGTGCATAAATCAATGCAAGTTAGAACAAATCTACGTCCTCTGGCCGAAGGTAAGAGTGGACCAAATGATATCAATGGCCATTTTGTCAAAAGATCTTACCGATATATCACAAGCCTGAATAGGAGCCGTGTGAAACGCTCCGCGTGATTTAACTTCCTGTCATATAGTACAAGAGCGTACATACTGTGATATATCTCGTGACACTCCTGGCCAAAAGAATGACGATAATACTCGAGAACGTGTCCGAGTATATCCCATATGACCTGCGCACTTGGAATCATGTGCGTGTTGAAGAATATAACGTCTAAATGCAAAAGGTACCATGACTTGTTGCTTTACTTGAGACTTATCCATAAAGCACCTGATCAATATATCATTTTTTATTGTAAACCAATGTTTGTTCTTATTGTTAGAGGTAAGATTATCAAAATTGTTGACCAGAGCAAAAGAATTTTTTAAAGATTTGTCTTCCTTCTGTTTGCTTGCAAACGAAGCTCTGTCAATAGGAGAATGAACATCACTATCTTCCTGTTCGTATGGTTCCACCTTATCAGTGTCGATACTCTCTACTAGTTTCGTCTGAGCTCTAGTTGTCACTGCATTCCCAATGTATAGATTGTTTTTTTCCCATTCAATAACTTCTTCTGGAGTACAATCTTTGCTGCCATGAATGCGACCAACCATAAGATCTGCAATAGGATTTTTCAACATCCATACCTTAACATTACCTGTGAAAAAAGGTGTGTTAACATGTATTATAGCAGTGGGGTAGCATTCTACGGTTCCACCAAATGTCATGCACCCGACATATTCCCCTGTTGCACAACTTGGATGGATCAATGATTGTCGAACTCCAATAGTTGTGGATCCGGAATCTCTCAAAACAGAGACGATAGACCCATTTACTATCCCTCTGTTAAATATAAGAGAGCCTGTTCCATCGTTACCCGCTAGACCAACTTCTGAGAGGATGTGTCCGCAATTTAATACAGTCTCCTTTGCCTTCTGAAATACAAGATTACATTCTGGGCAACTATTTGCCACGTTATAATTCATAGCATAACATGTAGCAGAAGATTGTATTACTTTATCGTTTTGTGGAACATCTGGGGTTGTATTATTAGTAACTGCTGCCCCTGTATGGTGATCATAATGAGACGATCTACGAGACTGAGATCGCTGACGAGAATAATCATTGGAATTATTTCGCTGTCCCCTGTAGTGACTGTTATCTCTGTGTCTCGAGCCTTGATTATAGTTATTCCAACTAGTACTAGTATTAGAGTTGTATGATCGGTTATGATTTGCATTGTGTTGACTATTGTTGTATCTAAACTGAGGTGAGCGATTCCTAGTCTGTGGTCTTCCTCTATTAAAATCACTCTTATTGTTATAATTATTTAGCCCCTTATGAAAATTAACAATATAATTTTATTTGAAACGACTTCTATCTACGCTGCGTGTTCTTGGTTTGTCATAACCATGGTATGACATACTGGAGGCCACAGGTAGAGGTTCTCTTATTAGAGAGTTAGAAATGCTCGCATTCGGATTGGCGGTACAATAATTTATTGCCATTTTTTCCAAATCATCAATCGTAGATGGCTTTCGTTCTTGCAAAAAGGCAAAGAACGGTGGGCTGACAGAGGATAACACTTTATCCCTCAGTAACAAATCAACTAGTTTGTCATATGATTTGTTTACACCTGCCAATTCAACCCATCTGTTAAAAGTATTGCGTATATTCGCAATAAAACCTGTAAAGTCTTTATTGGAATCTGGTAAAATACTCTTGAAACGTAATCTACAACCCTCTTCGTCTAAATGGAAACGCCGTAATAATAATTATTTAATGGCGTCATAATCACTAACTATTGTTGGATCAACATTCTGAGCTGCAGTTAATGGTTCACCATCCAGGAATTCATTTAGTTTAAGTGCCCATGCGTGTTTAGGTAAGTTTTTTTTATGCATACCTGTTCAAAACGTGCCAGGTATGATGAAAGGGCGACGAAGTTCAACTTAAAATGTGGTAATTTAAAGTTATAATACGGTTTGTTCTGACTGGATGAAGATCCATTTTGAGAATTATCATTCTGGCTCTTAATAGCACTTTGTGCCTGTAATCTTGCAGTTTCCAACTTAAGACGTGCCAATTCCATTTCTTGTTGCCTTATAATTTCCTCTCGTTTCATTTTATTCTCTTCTTCTTGTCTAAGTTCTTCTTTCTCTCGTTTAAGTTCTTCTTTTTCAAGCCTAGCAATTTCTCTTTGCTTTTCTAACTTTGCTTCATGTTTTTCAAGTTCAGTAATTGCAAATTCCTGAAGTGCCTCACCTTTTTTATGAAATTCCTTTCCAATCTTAAGAAAATGGTCTAAGGTAAGCATCTTGACGTTAATAATGTAAGTATTTACTCACTAATCTAAAGTAATCAACAATATAATATATTCAATTACTTGTACTTACTCAATGTATGAAAATCAATATCAACAACTATAATATTATTGTATTATTAGTTGTAAATTCCACAAATATTTTATAACAAAATAATATATATCAATAATGTTCACTCATTACATTATACCAATGTATTATACCCTTATAAATTTATGATGCTGAATTATATCATGCATCTAATATTCTCCTCAAATAATTATGGGTAGAATGCCTATTTAATCAATTATATGTGCCAAGTAAACACTGTAGTACTAGGACAGTGTACTAATTAATATATGATATGTCTGTCCTACTCAAGGCAGACCATAAATTTTATAGTTATTAATAGATATATATTATGCTATTATGCCCTAGTCATAAAATATATAATGCCTCAATAATGTCTTGGACTAATACTGCAAAGTGATGACATCATCGAAGTCATCATCTAATTTAATAAAATTAATCAAATTAATTAAACATATTATTAAAATCAATTTATAGTAATATCATTACGTTATAAGATTAATGAAAACAATACAAATGATTAACTAAAGCTTTACAACACATTAGTACAATACAAAAGTGACATTTTCACAAATAAAATGATTTTACAAAACTAAGCATAGAAATCGGAAGTACTGAAAGGTCAAGGATTGAACCAAATCGAGATTGAACTGTATCTAGGTCAAAAGACAGAAAAAAATACGAATGCAAAAACTAATGACGTCACAGGACTCATCTAACGGTTATTACTATACATATATGAAACTAAATGAAAGTTAGGTCAGAACGGACAAGATAGATTACTAACAAGAATACGGAACTGAATAAAATGAAACTGAATACAGTAAAATACACCAGTTGTTCACAGAACTGGAAACCTAACACGCAAGGTCAAATACTAGCAAATGCGAACAAACAACCCATCGGCATAATCATCAATGGGGTTCTTCGCCAAATGCGATTATTTAACGGCCCTACAGAACAATCAAAACTGACTTTGACGTTCGAAAAGCCATAAAAATCAGTTTTTATCCCCACCTACCGCCCACAAAAGTTACTTCACGACATAAATACATCTGGAAAAATAAAACATACAACAGTTAACAAATGACTTTTCAAAAGACATGTTGGTGATCGACATGGACTAACATCGCTTACTGTACAACCAAGTACTTAGCTTTTAGAATCGATAGGTTTGCACAGTGCCTGCTTCGCCAACAGGATAAGGAGCTCATATGGTATGTTCATGACCGTTGAAATTAGTTTCTATTGTTGATAGAAGTGTTTCACCATATTATTTGAAGGTCGCTGAATTGCGCTGCCATTGAGCTAAGTTCAGCCTGTTGCTATGATGTGACGTCACCGGTGTACAACTAGAAAAAATGTCAATTTCGCTTTCGCTTGACGGGAATTTTTTTTTTCATTTTAATGTGAATTAAAATTCCACAGCCACACTGGCCACCAGTTGTTGCAGATAGATTGTTCAGTTGTTGTGGGTCGATTTCTTCTTAATTCTAGTTGAAGGTATATACCTTGCTTGATTATTATTATCCAATTGAGGGTCAACATAAATTGTCTCATTGATTAATACATGTCCAAGAAACCTCGGTTCCGTATGAACCTCATTACCATTAGTATTAACTTCTTATAAAAGAGAGTTCATCAGGCATAACAACAAGCAACAATGTAAGTTGAAGCAACCAACCGCAACATGATTAACGTGGGTAAGTCCTTTGGTTGAGTCCACAAGTCCAACATTTATTGACGATAACACATGACAAGTATTATTCACTACAAGCATACATCTGCAATTAAATACATTTGAATCCATATGATATTCTCAGTCCGTGTCCAGTAAATGAGTTAGTATAGGCAGAACAGCATAGCTATATGCACGCGCGGTTGGGGATTCCAACAGCTGACAGTGAGCGTATAAGTCTGACGAATATAATAATATGGACTGGTTAATAATCTTTCCTTGAAGTCGGTTATATACTAACCTTATTATCTTATTTCCTTCACATAACTTTGGACTGACCCCTGAGTCCTTACTTCGAAGTAATTATACATATATGCGGCAATACAATGCCAAACACTGGACGGATATAGGACGCGTATTCACAGCTTGACGGTCAACGTAAAAAGGGTCTCGTATCTAAGTCACGGTGCGTGACCTATCAACGCTAACACGTCATAAATCGATCGTGTACATAGCGTTCAGTAGTCCATGAATTCTTAACATCAAATTATATTAAATGCTGTGACCCTAGAAATAGCACACTGCCAACCATAGCAGACGACTTCAATAAAATACCGTAACACTGAACATGTGTTTTATATATATATATATATATATATTGGAAAGTGACCCATAATTTTTTTTGTATCCAATCGAGTTTTTTTTTGAAAAATTAACAAAGAACAAAGGAGAAAAGATTTTGTACATTGTGACATAATATGATATAGCTTTCACATATCTATTTCATTATCTATACTTTTCTTTTACCTAGCTTTCATATACGCACGTTTTGCTAACACAAAACCCTCCTACAATCAGAGATCTGTCTCTTTTTCTAATTTAGCCCGCCTAATTTATTTCTATTCTCTCTTTCCTTTGATGAATGTTTACCAGCAGACCTATTAGCTAACGTAGAGCCGGTTACCTGTAATTAAACGCCAGCGATTGAAAATTGTGGTAATAGGATTAGACAGCGACCTGGGGAAATAATTTGAGTAAGAAGGAGCAGATAATTTTAGAACAAAGGGGAGACAATTTCTATTACCCTTACCTGAATCCGTTCGTTGAAAGGTAATTAAACACGGTGAGAATCGCCAGATCAAAGGACGGGCTTCGCTCGATTTCCAGAGACTGCAAGCGGTAAAAGGCGTGAAAATTGTCTCTGATTCGCAGATCGAACAAGGAAAAGACGAGATCTAAACGTAGGCGTTAAATGTAACAAGTCTGAGCGAAGTTCTGGAAATTTTATATATATTCTCAAGCTTTTAAAATCCATTATTCAGTACTCCACATATTTTAAAGACATCTAGCTTCGATTTCTAGAATCCCTTGTATTAGTGAAGTTTCTTAGTTTTTCGTTGGAGATGGGCTTAGAAGTTTGTGTGAAGGTAATTATATTTACTAGTATTTTTGAGTGATTTAAGTGGTAAAATCGTCAAGTATATTTTACTAGTTTTTTTTTCTGTGCATAGTGATTTATTAGATAGGTCCGTCATTTATATTTCTCTAGGTTTTACTGTGTGGCTAGCAGAACAAATAATAATTTCTAGCTAAACTATGCCAGCTATAAAATAAATTTTATTAATTGCTAGTAACCAGTCAGAGAATATTTTAACCGACTAGTAAATGCACTGTTCATTATGAGTATTGACGAAATATATATTTATTTCTAATTCATGATGATTAATTTCTTTTAAATGACTATAATTTATTGCACGGGAGTTTTAAACGATAAGACAAGCTCTAAGCTTGTAGTTTATAATTTAAAGTTAAATAACCGAAGTGGATAAATATAATATATTTTACGCGGGTTAAGGATAGGATTGAGAATACTATATTATGGTTAAGTATTTGTATTTTTTTCTACTTTACACAGTATTGGGTCAAACCCTAAACCGTACCAGCGGCTTCCATATAAATCTGAGAGTAACTATACAAAAGAACAATTTAATTAGTATCTGGGTTTCTTCAAGGTAAACCTGTCTGAGGTTATGTTTCCACCCAGAAAGAGACAGAATACCAACCCAAAGAACATTAAGAGTGACTTTCTAACTGGGCATATAGATCCAGATTTCTTTTCCAATTTCATTTACAGTCAGTCCGTTGCGGTGACCTAACAAACATTAACATTTCCCGACGTTTGACCATTTGTGGTGTGACAAGGAATTTTATACTGAGAGAAGTTACCGACCTGACATTTCCTATGTACTGGAAACCTCAAGCTATTGACACTGTGAGAGCTGTTAAATTTCTTACCTAGACAAATTAAATGTGACATAAACAGTAATCCTAAATAAAAATAACAAAGCGAACGCTCCCCGGAGAAGTGAAGTTAAACTGTCTTTGAGGAGCTGGGGTTCTCTTTGCCAAAAAATAACACTGGATTTGCTGTGTGTGTGTGTGACCTAAAGATTGTTCCAGAAGATACAACACAAGTATTAGGTAAGAAAGAATGCTCGTGGCCACGGTTGTCTGAGAAGAGAAGAAGGATGAATGAATAATTTTCATATATATCTTGTAGAATCCATGTACTCACTTTGTGTATTTTTTTATGCAAGTTTTGCACATGCTGTCCCTTTCAGAATAGATTAAAGTATAAACTCTGTTCTTTACTGTAGCGGGAAATACTAGACCATAGCGTATAAATCTTTGACTCTTTGGGGTTAATAACTTTCTTCTAACGGGATCTTGTCTCAACAGAGGGAGGGAGGATTACACCTATGAGTCTTTAATTAATTCATTAACTTATGTGTATTTGTATGTGATTGATATTCAAAATATTGCTGTTGTGAAGTTTCTTTATGATAAATAAAATTTATATAAACTTTATTTACATGTGTCAGTCAGCTCGTCCCAACATATCCCTACATCCATTAAGATAGTTTTTCACGTTTGTGCGTCTAATTGTCGTCACTTATCTGTGTGTGTGTAGAGGGGAGTGGTCGAATATATATATATATATATATATATATATATATATATATATATATATAAATATATATATATAGAAATATATATATATATATATATATATATATATATGAAAACTGTCTGATCTAAAAAAAAATCAGTCGGGACCGATAAGCTGGAGAGATTATCTCTCAAATCCAGGGACAGACTTTACCTTTCACCATTTCACTCGTGAAAATCTATTTCTTTACCTTATCTCCCACTGAGCTATCACATGTTCTAGTTCTACTCAGACGGGACCATAATTGATCTTAAATACCTATCAAAAACCTACGACATACATAAATAAATTCTAAATTGTACCAACAGTCTTTATACAAATTACTTAAATTTGGTTTAAAGTTCTTGTTGTGTATTTAATTACAGCTAGCAGAGTTATTGTCTAAGGTTAGTCTGGAAAGGAGCCCATAGGAATCTAGATAGCACATTACCATCTCATCTAGGAACCTATACAGCTTGACTATACCTTTGATGACGATACACCATTACACTTTTCAGAGAATGGGGTATTTCTTGTAAGACCAATCTCTTTTCTGGCACTATCCTGGTATCTTCTGATACATCTATTTTGTCCAGGATAATATCGCCATCAGTATATCTTTCCTCTCGCTACACTGCATTTCCCTTCCCTGGCTCAACAGCAAAGTCAGATACCCGTTTACAGCTTGATAGATTGGAGCGTGTAGATAATGTGAGTCGAACCTGGCACCTTTGCCTCGAGACCAGCGCTCTAAGCACTATAAATATAACGCTGGTATTACCATTTCTGGGGTGGAATCTGTCATTTTAAACAAATATGAAGAGTGAGTGTTACCTAACACACACACACATTTACACATGGTTAAAACAGTCCTGTATGCGTGTGGCACGTATCGATGCGATACGAAACAAACACACACACATTTACACATGGTTAAAACAGTCCTGTATGCGTGTGGCACGTATCGATGCGATACGAAACAAACACAGACACATATAACAAAACATAACCATAAATAAGAAAGATATTTGGAATTTGTTGCGATGATTCAAAATGAAAATATTTTTACTCCACGACTACTCGCGGAACCTCTGAGAATGAATTGCGGAACCACAGGATTCTACAGAACACCGTTTGGGAAAACTGGGTTACAGCGATAATTTATCGATCGAATTTTGTTATTTTAGCCCCTGTCCTAAGATCTATTTTTAACTGATTTACTTCTAAATATAAACTGATTTGTTTCGGGAGTGAAAGGGTGATATGCTATTCTTTGCAACGGTTCTTGTTTTTAAAATAGCCTCCTTTCATTTTATTACCTATCCTTAGGTAATATGGACTGATTTTGTTATCGAATCTTTGTATGATTCGTAAATTATGACAAACCCTTTCGACATATTATGGTTCATACCTTGTTTGCTTGCTTTATGATTCAACAAATGTGTGCAATCGAATAAAGTATGCAACGGAAAAAGGTGCACTAAAAGATGCATGCGTCAAGGTAATGGAACACAGGGAAGAAAATATCAGGCAACTGCTTGCTGAACTATGTTTTACTTGTAGCAGTACATAGCATGACTTAATGTACGTTTCACAATCAGTATTCTTAGTCTAGGATGTGTTTTCCACAAGCAGACCTACAGAGTCTAAGAAATTACATGTTAATGTTATTGCTGATCAGAATCGATGTCATTGCACTAAGGGCAAACCCATAGGTGTTCAATCTCCCTCAACAAATGTCGAAGGGTGTGAATGCTAATTGTTGTTGTTGTCGTGTTTCGGTCTGTCTTACACCACGGTCATATTTACCGCTCACTATAATAGGATAAAACGGACCAATATAACAGCCAATGAGAACGCTCTTTTTTCTGGTGTGTATAAGGAAACCTTTTATGCTTAACATAGAGGCCTATTTTGTGTAATTGACAATACGAATCAGAGGCACATCTCCAATCCAACCTGCAAGTCTGGAAGGAAGAGCGGGAGAAGAGAGGGATGGTCATAAGCAGCTCTAAAAATAAATTCATGGTGATATCACGAGAATAAAGAAGACATCAGATTAAGCTGGGAGAACAAGTCCTGGAGCAGGTCGACCACTTTAAATACCTCGGAGCTATTATAGACCGAAAGGGAGGCATCAAAGAAGAGTTGGCCACTCGAAAAGCAGCAGCTGGGAAACTTTTTCAGGCCATAAATCGAGGATTCCTCAGCAAGAGAGAGGTTGGTAAGAAAACGAAGATGGCTGTATACCGCTCCACCTATGTCCCAGTCTTGACATATGGATGCGAGTCATAAGCAATGACTACAACCCATAAAAGCCAGATCCAAACCTCAGAAATGAGGTATCTGAGGAAGGTGGTTAAAGTAACAAGAAGAGACATGGTACGCAACCAGACGATACGTCAAGGCCTTAAATCCTACCCCCTGCAGACCCAAGTAGAACAGTCCCAATTAAGATGGTTTGGCCATGTCTGCAGAATGGGAGAAGATCGAATACCACGACAAGCATAGGAAACAAAGAGCCAAGGATCCAGACCCCGAGGACGACCCAGAGTCCGCTGGGAGGACAACATTAGACAATCTTTAAAGGACCGAGGACTAGAATGGAACCAGACCAGGAGGAAGACAGCCGATAGGATAGTCTGGCGCTCTCTCTTCCAAACCTCTACACCTCACGGTAGAAGGGGAACGACTAAGTAAGTAAGTAAGACAATACGAAGATATTTAATTTCTTAAAGACTAAAGATATTTAAACGAAAAGATATAGCTAGTTTAACAACGAGGATATTACTTAAGAGGTATGTGTACAGACTTCCTCGAATAGTATGTTATTCTAAGAGAAAAATCGTTTTAATTGACATTTATACATCAGGGTAGTCCCCAATATAGTTAGTTAAAGGCTGCATAGATTTAAATGCAAAACAACATTTCAAATACTACGCTGAACAGACGAAAGCGGCAAACGCTTGCTGTCAGATAACTGATAGCAATAAATTATATATATAATTATGTACTTTTCCTGTGTATAATCCACTTGTGTGTTCGGTAGTGTGTTATATGTGTTAAGAAAAAACTACAGGACGAGTGCGCTGCCGGCTTGAATGCCAGCATGTGTTGACGTTTAAGGACGAAAGCCAGCATTGGGAATGTGTAGGATAATTGAGAATTATGGCAGAATCTACGACTCTAAGTTTAATTATGTATGTGAAGGAGTATTTCATAAAGGAACGTCACACTGTTTAGGAACATACGAAAGGATGTCAGGATTTGTTACCATGTATTAATCAAAATGTCACTTACTAGTTTGTACTAAATAAAATCATCGTAAGGAAGCATATTATGGACAATTGATCGAACTTATGATTTATAAGGAAAATGTAATCACATCGAACTGGCTGTAAGTGCTACTGAAGTAAAGTGTTACCGGTATGTGCAACTGTTAGCACATTGTCTGAGATTGTTTGTAACGTTCATTGTGTGTGTGTGTGTGTGTTTGTGTGTGTGTGTGCGTGCGT
>JAMPIV010012851.1:0-7500 GCA_024509875.1 Oreohelix idahoensis | reverse complement strand
TCATATTTGCACTGAATGTGTAAAGTACGCATTTGTTTCTTCAATGGGTTTTCCCGCTACGGTGCACGGCGCAATGTACCCTATTGACCGGATCTGCTGCTCCAAAGATTTGACAAAACAATGGAAAAGAAGGAGGCCAGAGCTGTGACAAAATTTCTGATGTTTCAGGGAAAAACACCTACAGAAATACACAGGGAGATGGAACCAGTGTTTCATGATTCTTGTCCTTCATATACTTCGGTAAAAAACTGGTGTCAACAGTTTAAGTGCGGCCGCTCAAATGTTGCTGATCTGCCAAGATCTGGTAGACCAGCCTCAGAATGCAACGATGAAAATGCAACAAGAGTGAAGAAAATCATTGACCAGGATCGAAAAATGACAATTGTGGAGATAGCTAGTAGAGTAAAACTAAATGAAAGAACAGTTTATAGAATTTTATACAACAGACTGAACATGAGAAAAGTGTGTGCACGCTGGGTTCCGCGACTGTTGACATGTGAACAGAAGCAAACGAGGGTAAATTGCTGTCAACAGTTTCTCAAAAAGTGTCAGTCAAAAAATTTTTTGGAGACCATGGTGACAGTAGATGAGACTTGGGTACACCATTATGACCCCGAATCCAAAATTGCCAGCATGCAATGGAAAACCCCGGGCTCCCCAACACCTGTCAAGCCGAGAGCGCAGAAATCTGCAGGAAAAGTGTTGCTGACTGTTTTTGGGGACGGCAAAGGTGTCCTTTTGAAAGATTATCTGCCTCGTGGCAACACAGTTAATGGATAGTACTATGCAGATCTTCTCACCAAACTAAGAAAGGTTGTGACCAGGAAACGAGGGATAACGCGCACTCAAAATCTTCCTTTGCTTCAAGACAACGCGCCCTCTCACAAAGCACGGCTTTTGCAGCTAGCAGCCAACGATTTGAATATTGAAATTCTTCAACACCCACCATATTCTCCAGATTTGGCTCCATCAGACTTTTTTCTATTCCCAAATCTTAAAAAACAGCTAAAAGGAAATCATTTTGACAGCGATGAAGAGGTTATACTGGCATGTGATGACTGGTTTAGTTTGAAAAATAGGGTGTTCTACTCCCAAGGTCTTTTCAAGGTCAAGCAAAGATGGCAGAAGTGTGTCAATTCAGACGGTGGCTATATTGAAAAGGAATAAACACCATACAAAACTTCAGCTCTTTGTGACATATCCTTCATGGTCAGGCCCAAGACTTATGGCAATTCCCTTGTATAACCATTATTCAGGGTGGGATCTGGAGAGGTAGCACTTAGACCTTCAGTAACATTCACTATCATCATACTTGAAGGTTTATACAGTTTGACCCTACCTTTAATTCGATACACCCTTACTCTTTTCCAGAGAAGGGGGTATTTCTTATAAGACCAGTCTCTTATCTGGCGCTATACTGGTATCCTTTGATACATCTTTTTGTCTGTGATATTATATATTCTAATAACATCTGAACCTCTCGCGACAGTTGTTGTTGCGCGATGTTTGTATACACGTCGGATGCATATTCTAATACGCCGAGCCCTGCTGAACCCTCAGTAACTCTCGCGTATAAATATCTAATTAACCTTCCATGGGTGCTTTTGAAGCCAGTGTGTCAGCTCTTTCACTGACGTGTACTCCTGCATGACCAGGACAGTAGATACACACTAGTTCCTGAAGATTCGAGGCTTTTATGGATGTTTTCCATTCATGCCAGAGTCATCCACTTTGGATGCTCCGAAGCATGGTTGTGAGTCTGACATTATAACTGCCCCTGTTAATGAAGTTTCGTGCAGCCACGTTAAGGTACGTGTATGTCGTGTGCCTGCACAGTCTGACAAAATTATGTGTGTTTTACAAGTACGCCTAGTAGCGTTGCGTTCAAGTATACCCAGCTGTAAATAGGTACCTGGCTCTGCTTGTAAGTTAGGAAAGGCAAAGACAGCGAGGAAAGGAACTGATGACCCCACCCTCATAAAAAGCTGGACCTAGTATAATGATACTTTCATAAATGGGTGCTTGCGTAGAATAGAAGGATTGAAGTGATTTGACAAGATCACTCATGTGTAACTAATGACAAGATCACTCATGTGTAACTAATGACAAGATCACTCATGTGTAACTTATGACAAAAACTAAACAAGCGTCAGTGGAAAATGAGATGAGAAGAAGACGCTGCAGAAGGAAAGGACACATATTGAGGAAACTTGCTGATACCATAACGATCTCTGTTCTGGAATACCCAGGGTAAAAAAGATAGATGAAGACCAAAGAACACATGAACAAGAGAACTGAAGAAAGACATGAAGTGGATGAAGAAGACAAGGAAACACCTTGCGCTGATGGCACGGGACAGGAAGATTTGGCATAAGTTTGCTGAAGGCCTATGCTCCTTTGGGAGTTGACAGGTGAACGTTACTCTCCTGCTGCTATTTCTGCTATGGGACTATCTTGACCTTTGTCACAAAACGTTTTGTGCATTGTCGTAGATTTTGGATAGGTGTTTAAGATAGATTCTGGTCCCGTCTGAATAGAACTGAAAAAGGTGGTTACTCAGTGAGAGATAAGGTAAAGAAATAGATTTCACGAATGTAATGGTGAAAGGTAGAATCTGTCCCTCGATTGAGAAGATACTCTAGTCCAGCCTGTCTTTACGACTGTAATTTGTCTATCAGACAGTCTTCCTTTCCGTATATATTAACATATACACTATTAACGACACATACACACACACACACAATTAGACGCACAAACGTGAAGCTAAAGTAAATGGAGTAGGGATATTGGGCCGAGCTGACCAACACAGGTAATTAAGTTTTATGTTAAGTTTATTTATCATAAAAAAACTTCACAACATCCTGTATCAATAGCAAAAAGAAAAATCATAGGTTACAGAAATAACAAAGAAATAAACCCATAAGTGCAATCCCCTCTGTTGAGGTAAGATCCCGTTAGAAGAAGTTATTAACCCCGAAAGGTCAAACGATATGCGCTGTCGTAAAGTGGAATGTTATAAATATTTATAGGGGACTTAGTGTACTGACTGAGATCAGCTGTGAAGGTATATGTATCTAATAAGTGTGGTGTATTACAGATGACCTTACTTGCTACCACATTTATACTTCAGTCAGAATTATTCTGGAATATTGTGATGACTACGTTAAATGTCTAGGGTTATGAAAATGATGAAGTGTAAGTCACAGCAACAACAGACAGATAAACAATTTAATTTATTCTACAACACTGTGACACTCACACACATATAACACTCTATAAGACTATCTTAAATGAGTCAAGTGATTACGTTTAAAAATGTCTGTATTAATTCTTGTCAATAATGGATATCCTGATTCAACTACACAGTGAACCAGGAATCACAATCAAATGTAATTACAAGTATTATTTACACAGTTTATATATATGAACTTTGTATTGACATAGCTTATTATTATTATTCTATGTGTGTAATTTGTGCAGTAGTAATATGAGGTAATACTGGTTTTGTTCAAGCTTGGTTGTTGTTTTTCATCATGACTTCAAGTGTTTGATTATCGAGGAAATAGTATTGGGAAACTTTCACAGTTCCTGTCATTTGAACCAATTAAGTGTCCCTCTGTGGTTAACAAAATGTCAATTTTTGAGGGGGCACATAATGTTGAGCTACTCTGGCCACAGAAGCTTATCTTTCGTGATGGTGGCAGGAAAAGACTCCTCTGCTCGATTGTTTCCTATGTTCTGGAGACACCTCACTGGTCGCTTTCTGGACCAAGGAGTATGCTGTCAGCCTCTGGATTCAGCAAAACCCAGACCAGGTGCTGCTTCAATAACTAGGACCACAGTCCCTGAAACAAGAAGGTTGTACCTCCTACTTCAGATCTAATTTATAATCTATTTCCACACTGAACACATTACAGAACAAACACTGAGTTCAGAGCGATAGGCCAACTGCTAGCTTCATCTGAAACAATTTACACCAGTATACTCCTCCCTAATGGTTACTACGCCTCTGCAATTCCAGCATTAGTTCTTTCTAGTCAATACGATAGGTGTCAGTGTACTGTTTGGCAATTCCATGCAGTTTTACTTTTCTCCGACACCTTCTGTTCAGGTTGGAGCACTATATAGGCCTTGCCTCATGTTCGCTACTGAACCACACACATATACAGACATAAATTATCAATTTACATTCAATTTTCATTAAAAAGATATTGAATATATCAAGCTTACCACAATTCATGGAAATAATACACAGATACGTTGACTGGCGATGAATAATGGCACAAATTCCGATCTGCCTCTGTCCCAGACTTTTATTTCGAAAATTATGATCTGGCTCTCAACGCACTGTTTCTTAGTAAGTTTATTTCAACATGTGGCACTGAACTGACGCTCCTAATTGCCTATATTGGCGGGTCTAACCAATCGAGCCATGTTTACACAAGCGTTTGAAAAAAAGTACCCTTCCTTCCGTCTCCCCTAACAACAAAAAATAGTATTTGTAGCCCGACTAATCGTGTTTAGCCTTACATTTACTTCTATCCAATCAAATAGGATTTTACATGGTGGCCCATTTCCCGTAAAATGGTGGTTTCAAAACCTGCCACTGCGCAATTCTGATTTTGGTGTTGTCTGACAGCACCACCATTTTATTTTGGCTATAATTTGTTAATTCCTAGACTATTTGCGTAACGTTTAACATATTCTTTGTCAGCAAATCCTAAGGAACCCAATTATATAAATTTAAGGGAGCTAGGTGGCTGCGTTCAAAATGTGCATTTTCTTCTACCTCCTGTTCACTTCGATACGATGTGGTGTCTGGGTACTGTCAGGATTTCAAACGTAAACCAGTATAATGTCATGTTTCCCAATAAGCATTTTTCAGGTTTTTAAACCTAACTCTCGTATGGGTAGTGTTTTTTATCACTGTCCATCTGAGAAAAAAAATTTTAATTAGTATTGCTTCTGGCCTTTCGCTTGGGGAGGGTGGCATTAATTGTATATCGCGAGACGCGTGTTAGGGTTGCATGCGTTCCTGCTTTCAGCCCTCCCTTCTCTCTATCCTAAGTTCATCTGTCTTTTCATCACGCCGTGTATAAAATGAAATTAATGGAAGTATTAATTTAGGTCATTACGCGGTGTGCCTATCTCAAGGTTTTCTTAGAAATGCAGTACACGTTTTATTGTAGAAAGCGTGTAGTGATGCAGTAGGCTTTACTATCAACGTGAAAGCGTGAAAATATGCAGACGAAGCATAAAACAAGGGGGATTTTTGTACGCCATTGTGACAGCACTGTACTTTTACCATTTCTCTTTCCTTTTATTGGATTTATATGTTAGGCTTTACATTTACCTTTTAATTTATATATGTGGATTTAGAATGTGTCACGACATGCGCTATGGTATAGAATTTGACTATACTGTAAAGAACAGAGTTATAATTAATCTACCTTGAAAATAACAGTATTTGCAAAACAATAAGGAAGAAAAAACAAAGTGAGTACAATGATTATACAATGGAAGAATTATTCACTCCTTCTTTCTCTCGCTTCACACAAAACCTGTGGCCACATTCAGTCTCGCTTACCTAAGTTGATTAACAACATCTGGAACATATCTCCATGGTACAAGTAACAAATCCAGTTTTGGGTTTTGGCAAAATAAGCCCCAGCTCCTCCAAGACTGATTAATCCGGTTATTGGGGAACGCTTACTTTGTTACTGTTAATTGAATCTGTTTATGTCACATCAATTAGTCTAGGTAGGAAAATAATTACGAGATCTAGTGTTCACAGAGTACAGTAGCTTGTAATTCCGATACTTAAAGAGAATGTCAGGTATGTAAATCTCTCTGGATAAATTCTCGCCACAACACAGTGGTCGGTAGTCGGGTAGTGTTAAATTTGATAACTTCGCCACAGCGGGCTAAATGTACATGAAAATGGAAAAGGAATCTGGGTAGCTATATGTCCAGTTACAATTATTCTTAGTCTTATATGGGTGTACTCTCTCCCTTTCTGGGTGAAACAAAGAGGCCGAACAGGTCAACCTCGAACACCCGATATTACATAAGAATGCTTGTTTGTACTATTTGACTTAGACTAGACCCCTGTTCTCCGATTTAGGCAGCTGGTAGGTTTTGATTTTGTGATCCGTACTAGATTTAGGAAGAAAATACAAACATTTAACCACAATATAGCATTTTATCCTACATCGCCTAGTGCATTTACTAGTCAATTAAAATATCTCTTTTCTGGGTGGTAGCGAGTAATTAAATTTACGTTACAGCTGGAAATATTAGCTATACGTTATTTAATTCGCTAGTCAATTAACACAGAAAATCCTAGTGAAATATAATGACGGACTTTAACAATGAAATCACTCAAAATGCTAGTATAAATATTTACCGCAACACAGAAATTGAAACTATCTCCAACAAAATACTAAGTAATTCCACTTGTACAATGGTATAGGATTCGAAGCCAGATATTCCGAGAATTCTGAGGCGACTAGATAATGGAGTTTAAAGGATGAGGTATATATATGAAATAGGTATAAATTCGCTAGCGATTGCGAGATTTCACGCCTTAACCCGTATTTTGGGAAAATCTGCGGTTGATTCCTGAATGAAAGCTTTATTTCACGCTTATGCCGACCGCATAGATTTTGCCAACGAGCAAACCGCCTTATGATCTCGGCTCCTACTGTAGCTGACTACGTTCCTTGGGACTCACGAACAAACGGGTGAGGTCGGTAACTGTGGTTATCGCCCCTTTCTTTCTTCATTCGCTTAAGTCCCCCTGAGAAAAATGTAACCATCAAAGGTACGTCTTTTGACTTATCGCCATTGATTCTACAAATAAACGACCCGTTCTCTTCTACGCGCATCTTAGTCTGATCTGTCACTATTACAACGATTGCCTAATCGCTCGCGTGATAATTCAGTTTAACGGCTCTTACTTGCTGGCTGTTTACCTGTCCCGCCGTGGACTACTTAATAGGTCTGTTTGCCTCCTACATCTACTGTTTCAACCCTATAACTCTTCCAACACATAACACCTTATTACCATAACTCTATTATTTTATCAATTTCCAACCTCTCATCCAAACCTACCCACAACCTTCATCTACCTCTCCCCAAACCATCATTTACTCCACTCTCTTCCTCCCCCTATAAAACTCTCCCTGACCCAATCTCTCATCTTACCTCTCAACCCCATCCCTCTCCTCCTAACCTCCAACCACCTTCCTCCCAACCCCACATCCTCCCCAACCCACACATCTCACCCACTATCACCTCAACCCCCCCAATACAATCACCCCCAACTTACCCATCCAACAACTCACCACACACCACATACACACCTTCATCCCCATACCATACCACACCCCCACCACCCACCCTTCCATAACAAAATCACATAACAACAAAATCCCTATTACCCTAACACCCACATCCACACTCTTACTCTTTTCTTCCTTTATCACACAAATAAATATA